>PVKH010024149.1:0-13685 GCA_004027955.1 Chaetophractus vellerosus
TGTTTCCTTCACGAGTTCAGCTGTAGACCATGAGACTCTCTGCGTTGCGTCTCTCCACAAGGCCAGCTGTAGACTATCTGGCGATCGGCTCACTCCAGCATCAGAACTGCTTCTCAAATCTGCTTCTCTAAATCTCCGCTTCTCTCAATCTGCTTCTCTCATCTGCTGCCTCTTATCTAGCCTTTTATACTTGAGACCACGCCCACCGAGGGGTGGGGCTCAACTTCTCACTGACGTGGCAGTTAACGCCCTACTCATAACTTAATCATGCCCAGATGAACAGATTAGTTTACAAACATAATCTAATCTATATTTTTGGAATTCATAATTAAATAAAACCCTGAAACCATTACAAATACCATTCAATCCTTCTAGTAACCATGATAGATATCAGTCAGCTCAGGTATCATCATCCCCATTTCCACAGTAAATTGGGTAAAGTAAGGTAAAAAGGTAAAAAGTTATGTGACTTTCCATCAAAAACAAATAGGACTAGAATTCAGATCTTCTAATTCCAACCTAATGTTCTTTCTAGCATTGTAGTCTATGCTGTGTCTAGCCAAAGGCACATATGAGTTCAGGACTGGGGTAGGGGAGCTTTGGTTACTTAGGAGAGACTTTTTCCTCCCATATGAGAAAAAGAAAATACAGAACGAAAAGACTGCCTTTAGTACTTTCCAACTTTCCAGGCTGTGTTCCTCTCTTGCCTCTTGGAGTTCCTATGCCTCCATTCCCAAAGTGTGCCAACATACTCCAGTTGCCCCAAGTAGCACAAGTACCAGTATTAGTTTCATTGACCTGTTCTCCTATCCACTTTAAGGTTTAAATGACCAGCAGCATTCCCTGTCACCTTTACAACAAAGTGTGGAATGATGAGGAGGGCGGGAGGTCACAGTAGAGGGCACAATTTTTCTTTTCATATAGACAGCCCTAGGAAGGGGAAGAGAAAGATTAGTTCTTAAAACTCTTAACTTCCTCCTTGCCAAAGTGGACATATTCCACGAATCCAAGTCTTATTTGAACACCTCATTTAAAACTGAGGTGAGTCCATTCCCACTGCAGAGGAAAGGAGCTGCCTGGCCTTAAGCCAAATAAGATTTACAAACAACAAAGGGTTAATTAAGCACTATGAACATTTTGTAGGACACAGATCATCCAATCTAACTACTAATTTTACAGATTAGAATAAACTAAAGCCAAAATCATTAGATGTCTGCCTAAACACATGCCAGATCAAAAACTCATCCCTTTGACTCTTAGTTTGGTGTTCCTTTTCCCACCTAAAAACACCATGAGATTCAAGCAACTTGCTCTCCAGGATAGAAAATATTTCCAAAACCCACAAAATTTACTTTTAAAAATCAATCTAATAGACCTCTGATCTCAGGAGACAAAGTCCACATTTCTGTAGTAATGTATGCATTTTCACTATTATAATAATCAGATGGCCAGATTTTTCTCTTTTGTGTGTTTGTGGTAACAAAAAGAACAGAACAAAAACCATGAATCACCACTTGTAGAATTCATGATTTTTAAACCTGAAAAAGGCCCTAGTCACCCATAAATATCAGAATGTTATCATTAAAAGAATAAGGCCAGGAAGCAGATGTGGCTCAAGCAGTTGGGTGCCTGCCTGCCACATGGGAGGTCCAAGGTTTGGTTCCCAGTGTCTTGTAAAGAGGACGAGCAAGACCACAAACTGATGTGACCAGGCTAGTGTAGAGAGCTGATGCAACAAGATGATGCCAACGAGGAGGTACAACAAAGAAACACAATGAGAGACATAACAAGCAGGGAGTGGATGTGGCTCAAGTGATTGGGTGCCTCCCTCCCACATGGGAGGTCCCAGGTTTGGTTCCCAGTGCCTCCTAAAAAGAAGATAAGCAGACACAGAGAGCACACAACGAACGGACAGAGAGAGCAGACAAGTGCAAACAATAGGGGGTGGGGGAGAAATAAATAAAATAAATCTTTAAAAAAAAGAATAAGGCTAGACTACATAAGAGTAATTTTGCTTATTCATATTCTTTCAGCACATTCTTTGAAATTATTTTAAGTTGCCTGCACACAGCTAAACTATACTGCTTGCTAGGAATAACCAATCACATTGTAGTGATTGTACACCATTTCTTGATAATAAGATCATAAATCATATCAAAATTAAGTCAGAACCCCCCAAATGAAAATGTCAAAGCAAAAGTTTGCCTTAGCCTCTCAACTAAAATTTAATTTTAATCTTCCAATAAAACCATGGAATACATTTGAGATATGAACTGTGGCTTCTTAGTTAAACATAGTAATTAACAGAAAGTGTCAGACTCAAAATTATGGAAAGATGTTCTACCTAAAGATAAGTATTTTAAAATTATCTTCCAATACTTATAATTTATCAAATAGCCCTTCAGCTGCCAATTCCAATTTAGTGTATTTGAGAAAAACACTAAAAATAGCATGGCAAAAAAGTGTTGAAAGCTTGTGAAACTCTGCTAGAATCACGGAGCTTCATATCTACTTTCCAATCACATGAGTGATGAAAGTAACTATGTAGATTTAATATAATATTTTTCTTAATAAAAAGTTCTGCCTTCGACTTTTGTATCTTTGCTAACCACATTGATGATTCTTATGAGTACATATGCCTACCTGTAACTAAAACTCTAAAATCAACTATCTTTCAAAGTCTTGTTCAAATGCCATGTCTACCAGCAAGTCATGATCCTAAATTTCCAAATTTCCTAGAATTTCCTATGTCCCTCCTTATAACTTAACACTTTCTATCTCACAGTAAATTATCTAGAACAAGTCTTATCTACTAATCACAAGGTCCTTAATGCCTGAACTTCTTTCCAGTATGAGAAAGGTTCTACAGTTTTGATTCAGAAATCAGGAGCTGATATGGATAGCACACAGCAGGATCAAAGGAAAAACAGCCAGCAAACTGGTGATGAATAAAGGGGAATTAATTGGTATCCAGGGAAGAAGGAATCAGGACATGTGAAAAGGCCTGAAGGAGTGGCCCAAAACAAAAACAGGATTCACTGTGAAGAGTTGGCAAAAGAAAACAGACAAGATAAACGGAAAGGTTAGCATGGCAGAGCCTGGAAAGATCCACTTCCATTTTATTTCATTTCTCAGTATATTTGGTCAATATTTTCTGCTTTTGTTTTTATAGAAGAACAATCTTTTCTGAGTGTGTGTGTCCGTAGTTATATATCTAACATTATTCAATCCTTTCTAGACTAAATTTATTAGATGTTTTCCTATAAAGATTAATCTTCAAATTCATCCAGGAGGTGTGATGGAACAGTATTCCAAAAGTGTGATGTACTTAGAATGAATAAATAAAAGTTTCCTTATCTTTACACATTTTCTCACTTTTCCCCCAAAGACATTATGGGGGGGGGGGGGGAAGGCAGTTTAAAAATAAGATATTTAAAAGGAGATATAGAGATATGAAACAGAAAAGGAAAATATGGACATAGGAAAAAGGCTGGATTTTTGTTTAATTATACCATTAAAGATCCATTGAAAGATGAGAGAAAACGAGATATTTTACCTGCGCTCCTATGAAATATAATTCAATTTAAGTCCTGTCTTTCAACTTAAATTAGTTTTCATAGATTGCTTGTGATTTGTATTTTTAAACAAATACATTAAGTTTATATATATAGAATAGTGGATTTTATACAAGATCCAATATATTCTATATACATAATTTACATAGCTGCTTTTATATAGACTAGTATAAATAATGCATTAACTAATTGACTTAATTAAATCATATGAAAACCAAAAACAGTATTAAAAACTTAGGATGAACTTCAGCATGACCTTTTCTATACAGGCTCGTTATAATCTCTAATTTACTAATGTGGAAAAAAAGAAACAAAAGTCCAGAAGTAAACTATGAAGTTAATGATTTAAGTTAAAACTGAGGCTAAAATTGAAGTGGTTGCCACTAGAAATTTATTAATATTTTCAGGATTCAAGATAGGTTTATCATTTATAAGACTGTGGATAAATTTAAATACCTCAGAGGAAAAAGGGGAATAGGCTTTTTGAACCTAAAACTGAAATCCCTTACTAAATAAACACCTTCTAAAATAACAACTTCTGGAATAATATCAGCCAATGCCAAATTAAGAATAAACTAACAAGAAAGAATAAGGGGTCTAACTGAAATTATAGTATCTACTAATTCAAACTGACTAAGAACTAAAACTCCTATGTATCAGCAACTTTCCTTTCAAAGCCTAAACGAGACTAGGTGCATACATCAAGAGGTAACTAAATACTAAGTCCTCAGGATAAAATAACTTACAAAACCATAGACTTATAAGAATAAAGTGACGTTCTAAAGTAAAATGTTGAAACATACATTATTAAGAATTTCAATAAAAACCCAAATAAAATCTTACATAAGTTTTATTTCATGTTGGAAAATTAGTTTGTTTTTTATCTGTACTTCGCTTGAAATCAATTCAAAATTACTTAAGTATCTCTTTAAAATAATCTATATATACTTTGTTTTAAGCCAAAATGTATTGATAATTTTTAATAATTTTAGTTGTTTTTAGTATTTTTAAGAATATATATTCATTTTTCAAAAGAATACATTATGGATTTCAAACAAGTTTCACTTCCCATACTATTCTCATTACGTAATATTTTCAACTCCAGGGATGTGGGGCCAAAATTAGTTATACTTGACATTAAGTAATATTACTGTTAGTATTCACATTAATTCTCTATGTAATGACTAAATAGCTATAGTATCAAAACCTTGCTCACAGAAAAACCTACTTTAAGTTCCAGATTACACTTCTCTCAAATATACCTTTATAAAAAGTATTGAAGAATCATGCTTATTTTACAAAATAAAGTATATTCATAAATAAAAGCTTCCACAATTTTAAATAATGTTAAAATGCACATCGAAATAAAATACAAATGTCTGTTAATCAATGGTAGCAATATATAGAGATCTCCGTAGGCAAAACAAATTGTCTTTGATTTTCTTAAATCCAGTCAGTGTAAAAATCCCTTAAAAGACTAAATTTGAGAACAATTTTTCAATAGCTGAGACTAATATATTATTTTAATTTTGAACTTACGTAACTCTGATAAGCGTAGTATGACATTTATTTACTAAAGTAATCATAGCATAGAAAAAGTTAAACATTTATGTGATTCTTCTAAAATTAACCATTTAAAGTATAACTCACTAATAAAGTCGAACACAAAAAGAGTTTGAAAATACAACAAAAGACCATTTTGCCCATATGTGCTTTGGAAATGACATAATTAGAAATAAAAATAATTTAGCACTGTTTAATACTTACTTAAACAAGACCTTTTGCCAGCTGTGCTTGCACCACCTGAACATAAATTCCCTCCTCGATGAATCAATTCAAGTTCCAAATTTGTTCTGTAAGTAAAGCATTAAAATATATTTTAGTCATTAAACTGAAGCAACACCTCTAATTTTTTATTGACATGCTTGAATCAACCTAAATAATAAAGCTCTTAAATCTTATTATTTGCAAAAACACTGTTTATGCAGTATCTGTAATAATAATATTTTATTTGCTATTTAGAAATAAAAGGGGGACGGTTTAGCCATTCTCGCTTATACATTCACATTTGTACCTGCAAAAAATTGCACATATCACAATGTAATTGTTGCAACATCCCAATTGTTGGCAAATACTAAAAACCAGGACTTAAGAAAAAAAACCCTGCAATATATTTCATAAACCTGCATACAAATATGATGAAAGAATTTGTACTCCCACTTTCAGCCACTGGGTGTATAGTTACTGTATATGAAACACAAGGACATATACTATTTTCTATTAGAGAAATGGTATTGCTCATTGGAGCTTAGATGGTATCTAGATATCAGTATCAAGAAAAAAAATCATTAATATCAAAGTGGCTATGAACAACACATACAGTTAAAAGCAATCTCAGTTTCCTTCATGGGCTTATAAAATTAGTTTTATTAAAACACGGTGCAACTATTGACATTGCTAAACATCAGTACTGTTCATATGGATCTCAAATTGCAACATATTTAGCAATTATTAGCACACAATGGCAAAATTAGTAAATTAACCTTTCAAAAATCAAATTGAATCAGAATCTAAAGATTTACTCAAAACAATAGTAAAATAGTCAATATGCCAGAACAATGAAAAAAATTCTGAGTGATAATTTTAATTGTGTGTATTTTTATTTCAACATTATTAATAAACTTAAACACACCATTATTTCCCACCATTAAAATTGAATACAGTAGCTTATGTCCAAGATATGCATTTTACACTAATAGTGAGATGATATCCCACCAGAAAAAGAGCAAATTTTCAAGTTTACTCATTGCAACTGAATTCAAGAAAGAATATTATCCTATTTTATTTGAAACAAAACATTTAAAACTGGTTTTCGTTGTATTTTGAGTACAGAATGCTTTGAAGCTATATTTTCACATATTTATTTATAAATGCAAGCTTAAAAATATTAATATTCCTAAATCTGTTGCGTTTGCCACCCATTTCTAAAGGAATGTTTTAATCCTCTCTACTGGGGAGGAAAAAAAAAGCAATTTAACATTGACACTGTTCCTGCTCAGGGCTCCATCTGGTTGTTGCTGATAAGGGCATCTGTGTGACAAGGGAATTTTCCACCCTTCAGGCGATTTGCATTGCTCACTGAACTTCTAAAAACCTACCAGCAAGGAAGCAGGGACAAGGATTTCATATTAGTGGACAGAAAGCGAGCGGAGACCAGCATGTGTCCTTCATCAAGGGAATATAAATGAGATCAATATATTTTGTTTTCACAAATCTTCTGTTGCCTAATCTGTAGAAAAAAATTAATGGCTATATTCTCTTATAAAAACTAAGATTTCCTAGATAGCACTTTTAAAAGAGCTAACCAGAAACACGAACAATTCTTACAAACGAATTCAGAACCAGAATGTCAACTTTTAATTCACTACAATTTGCAAAACTACTATTTAAAATATCAATACAAGAACAATTCTATTTATACAATCATAAAATAAGATACTTTAAAGGTTCACAAACATGTTACCAGGAATTTGAATTTAAAGAATACTTGGAAGAAAACTGCTGAATCTAATTAATTATTTGAGATCATGCTAGGCAAGAATTCCTGCACAACATTCCTTCTGGGTTAAAAAACAAAAACTATCTGTCCAAAGTGTTAATATCATATAATAATATCTAGGATTTTAAAAATCAAAAAGTCAGAGGCCCCAACCATTAACTTCTCCTTATTTTAGTTACATCAAAATTGGCCCTTTGATATTTGCTAGAGTAAAGACAACAAAAATGGGTCATGTGCTCTATGTCCAATCATCTCTCACTGTTGAAAAAAATCACAAATACTCTGTTCTGCCTTCCTGAATGGATGATGCAAAAGTAAAGATGTGTTGGGAGTGGGAGTTTTCTGAGCTTTATATTCTTAGAGAGAAGTACTCTGCTTTCTACATTTTCTAACACAAATACATTCAAATTAGTTTAGAAGGGGAAAAGTGGGGAGAGAATCTCTACATTTTGAAAGAATGTTAAGTAAAATTGCTTCCCTTACAATAATAAGAAAGGCCTACCTTGGTGGCCACTGGGATATATCCATATAATAACCCCTCCAACTATGCTCACTCCAGATTCTTTTTGCATGGCCAAAGTCTGCTTTCCCCTCTATCCCTGTTCAGCATCAACTACTATTTTTTAGCACTATAATTTCAAAAAACTAATATATACACTATCAAGTTCTAACTCCGCCAGGAAGTTTCCGTGGAACAGAAAAGAAGCTCTTCCTTATACTTTACATTTCCATTTGTTCATCTTTCCCTTTGAAGTTCTACAGCGCTTTCTCTATATGACATTTTTAAATGACAAATTATATTGTTTTAAATAGATTGATGTATATTAGTTTTGTCTTTCCAACTAAATTGCAATTTCCTGAAGAGTAGAGACCATTTCAGATATAACTCCATGGTACCTAGCAAATTGTTCAAAAAAACTCTTAGGAACTCACAACCTCTTTGCTTTAATATATCACCAAAGGAAAGATTCTCTTTAGCCCCTACAGTTTATATTTCTTTTGCTGACTCTTCCTTCTAGTCCCTTAAACCCAGCAGTGAACAAAAAAATGGGAGGATTATTTAAGAAAGCTTTTTAAAAAATATTCTTAAAAAGATTTGTAATTTGGTATTTTAGCAAGTATTCCTTTTATTTCCAAAAATTAGTTTATAGAGTGTAGACTAACAATAACAAAACTAACGAAGGAAGGTACAGTCACTCTACTCAGTAGTTTTACCCACTCGTGATTTAAATTTCCATCTCCATCTCAGGTAGTCGTGTTTTATTTTTCTTCCATTTCCATGTTTCTCACTATATACAGGCCAAGTGTTATTCATCAATACCTCTAGACTGTATGTAACCCATATTCAAAAATCCTTGGAAAAATCAATTATTCAAATTGGTGTCATTGTTTCGATAATGAAATAAATGAATAGGCATTGAAGTGAAGAAAGCTTTCTTTCCCAAAATTAACTTTCCATTTGAATGACTGATATTTGTAAAATAATTATTTTTGAAAATACATTAAAACTTGAATATAGTGATTTTGATTAATTTTAATGAAACAATAAGATAGCATTCCAACAGCTTCTTCTCTGATGCCCTCACAAACTCCTCCAAGGCTCTGCCATGTAAATAAAATTAAAAGCAAACAGAAATGTACTGTCTGGCCAAAAACTGAGCTCAAAACAATTATTAAGGGAATCAACTTTATGGGCTAGTTACCCACTAGAAACATTTTGTTTCTAAACATCAAGAAATTTAAGCTCACCAATGAAAAGCAAACAAATAAAATTACTTATTCAACTGGGAGGAGTTCCACTTTAAGAAAGTAGGATTGTATTCCACTGGAATTACTAATGCCAAATTCAAATAAATTCGCAAATCCTAATAAATTAGCATTTAAGAATCATTAGTTTTGCATTTTAATTCAAAAGTGAAATAATTCAAAGTAAATGTATTGCTAATTATTTTATTTAAATATTTTAATGCCTACCTTTTAGGAATAAATATTTCCAAGTATTTATGAAATAAGTTTATATGTTAGGCATAAGATAATGATAAAGACCTGGTTTCTTACCTTGGGAAAATTATATACCATTCAAAATAGGATACAATATACATTTTTAACTCATGTTTTTGTTAATTTTTGAGTCAATTTGTTCACTGCAAAAACTATGAAATGGTCTGAGTAATGCAATGAAGTTTTTAAGGATAATCTGTTATCACTTTCTAAATCACGATCATTAGGAAAAATTGTCATTAGGGATCAAAATAGGATGGGGGGAAAGCATCTTTTCTTTGTTTCTCTATCTATACCCTTTGTAAATCATTTGATATCTGTCCCTACTTCTCTATAAAATGGAAAACCAAAATGGGCTGATCCAAAAAGTCTTCCATTATCATTGCAAATTTTCTTGCACTTTTGCATTCTATATGTTATTTATATATTCAAACCAAAAAATAGGGATCTGAAAATTCAATCAAAGTAAATTTAAATTTAATTATTTTTTATCTCATATACATTCAATGAGATCGTTCTCATTCAATCTTATATTTCTTATAAAGTCAACTCTAATATGAATCAGAAGTCATAAATACATGAGCTGATGACATAAATGTATATATGTAAAAAAAAACCATGTTGAGTTGGTCTACATACACTCTAACCTCCTACAACTTTATAATTACAATATTGTAGAAAATATTGTAAAAATCTGAAACCTTGCAGGATTAAACTATATTTAGTTTTCACATGAAGCATATTTTACTGAACATGTACAATAACTGGTAAATTTCTAGAAACAAAATATTAAATTAACGCATATATCTTACCCACAGCATTCTGTATAAACAACAATAATAGTCTAAAAGACTAGAAAATTAGCTCCCAATCCATTAGGATTCTTTTACATTGACGCCTATCCAGTATTTGCATTCCCAGACCAAAGACTAATGTTTCCTTATCTTGAGCTCTAACTTGCTTGCTTCCAATTTTTCCAAGTCTCTTTCCAGTTATCCTGGGTTCCAAAGACTACATACAATTCATTACTCTTTTGTAACTCTCTGCTCCAGGAAATGAGGCAGATAAAATGGCCATGATGAACTGCATGGGCATAAGACCTACAAAAGCTGAACAAAGGAGAGGAAAAGGAGGATCATAATTGAAAGAAGGCTAAACCTCAACTCAAGGGATCTGAGTTCTAGTCCTTCTCTGCCATTAATTGCTGCATGACATCAAGTCACATAATCTCTCTGTCATACAACTTACCTACTGTCATTCAACTCAGACAAAATATAAAGTATACTTCCAGAGATATCTAGGGTTCTATAATATCAGTATCAGTAGAATATGTTTATAAGTTCATAATTGTATCTCCTTCCCTTTTACTTTTTTATAATTCTCCATTTTCACTCAATTAAGTTATCGAAAATTCCTATTTGCAACTATTCCTTAGTTATTGAACACTACTCAGTCTAATAGGCTAATCCTCCCAAACCTAAAAGAAGAGAAATATTTACTTCTGACTGTTTTCTTAGGCCCCTGATAGTTACAAATAGAGTTACAAATAGAACACAGCTGACCTCTTGCTTCCTCTCCCTATATCTGATTTTCTAAACCACCTAGCCTTCTAGGATGGTACTAGAAGCCTTCTAGGATGGTACTAGATCTTTCACTAAGTAAAACAAATAAAATAAGTCTAATTCTTACTCTTCTCATTTTTCCATATCTGTATTATCATTTTTTGATAAAACAATAGTTTCTTAATAACATCCTTAATGTATAAATACATGCTTTGAGGCAGCTATTTGTCCCAAAATGTTAATAATATACTTTTCCCAACATGTCCTATAACGTTTAAAAGCTTATAAAATGTCCCAATATTTCATAAAATTATTTTAATATTTCACCGAAGAATAAAAACTTCAGGAAATGAAGGGAAACTATACATTTATAGTCCTATTAGGAGGTTCTAAAACTAGCCATAACTTCAACCAATATTAAAAATATGTACCCTTTCTTTAAATATAAATGGCAATGAAACAAAAATTCATTAAGCAATAAAGCCAACTATTAATAAGTGATTAAAAGCGTTTACTATATATACTTACCTAGCAACAGAGTACATAAAGAGAAAATCATTATCCGGTGAGCCCGGGGTCTTGCTATAGTCTCTATATTTTTTCTGAGTTGTATTTTTAATATCTTTCATTACAGATTCCATTTCTTTACTCAAGTTGGTTTCTGACTATAAAAATACAAATATACATATAAATTTTATTAATATTTATTTCCTTTAATTTAAACTTGAATATTTATCATATGAACATGCTAGGAAATAAAAGTTAAAAAGTCAAAATAGATATAAAATAGCTATCTACTACAAATATATTTAGTGCATTAAGTTAAAACTAAGAAATTATTTTATTTTAGTGATCTTTTACCATAATTCTATATTGTGATTAATAGCACTAGAATCCAACCAAGAATTAAACAAACTGTATTCTAAGCCAGTAAGTGGATGTCATTTATATTTTAGAACAAAGTTTTCATGTTTATAAAAACTCTGACTTGAAACATATTTTAAACTCAAAAATTTGGATTTACAAAAGAAAAAAAAATTCATATAAATTCTAAATTAGCCTTCACTGAGAAAGAGAATTGCCAGGAGAAGAAACTTTTTGAGTAGTTTTAAATTACAAATTTGTTTCCAAAATCAATTATTCATAGTTTTCCTAAATACATTTACTACATTATCCAGGCATAGCTGTTGCTATCTTGGGGATCATATCCTAAACCTAAAATGAAGATGAAATATTTTAAGAATTTAAATCAAATAAATCCTGCTGGATAAGATAAAAGATTGAGTCATTCACAACAAATCCCACATCAAAATAGACTGACTTATGGTAATGGTTCAATCAATTATACAATATTTTATCCAATACACACACATACCCTGCTTCTCTATAAAATGTGTGTGTGTGAGAGAGAATATATAATCTTAATCCCAATATCCCTAATAGGCCTATTTTTAAATGATTACCTTGTGCTTTACAATGCAAGAAATAATAATATCAGGGTTTAGTTTGTTTTTCTTTATTTTTAAATATTTTGACACTTTAAAATGAGCCAAACTATAGCTCAACTTATAGGTTTCATGATCTGGAAGATGTATATTAAAACTATAACAATTTAGAATAAGTAGAGCCTTTCTTTGGTAATAATTTGTCCTATTACTCTCATTTTTGTTTTTGATAACCACAAACAGAAGAGAAAAACCTGTAAAAGCAATTTCTACTAAATGTATAAAGGTCCAGAGGTAATTTAGAAACTGAATGAAAATGAAGGCCAAAGAGTAAAAAGCTGAGTTAACCAGGATATTTTTGCCTTACACTGATGCTTACTGGGAAAGCTCCTGGCCGTCCCTGCAGCTCTTCCACATCCTTTATGAGATCTTGTATGCTTTTGTTACTAGCACGTTGCCAAAGGTTATTTTCCACATTGCTTCCAGGATAACAAGGAAGAACACTGTTAGCAAACTGCCTACAGAGAGGGCACGTGAATTCTCCTTTGTCCACTGAAAAGCCCTGAAGAACCTGGTCATTCTAAAAGATGAAATAAACATACAGATGTATGATGCCCACATTTACAGAAAACAAAATTTACACCACCACATTTTATAATAAATTAATGAAACATATAAGAAAAGACATTCATAAATATGTCATAAAGAAACAAAATCTCTCATTTAACTGTTGAGGCTTACCAAATTATTCCTTACATCATAGCAATTTTTGCCCTCACCAATAAATTGTTTAAGTATCTCACTCTTTTCTCAGTATGAAACATTCATATAATGACGCAATCAATCTGAAATGTGGATTTAAGATAAAGAATAATTCAAAAAGCAGGGCACATTAAAGTGGTGACCTTCCTCTTACCCCATCCCCAATTTTACAATGTCTAAGTGACTACGGAAGATTATCCTAGCATAGATGTTCTCAGATGTAGGATAGATAGTTTTCTAGAGTAAATCAGGCCTTAAAAATATGATGCATCTTCTGAAGTGTCTAACTGCTTAATTCAACTGGTTGGACTTCATGCAGTGTATGGGGTAGGTTTATTTATGTTTAGTGGATGGGGGAAAATTTTAGCTAGAGTACTCAGAACATAAATGTAAGAGGAGGGGAATTAATTTAGTGCTTCTTCCTTCAGATATTTCTATGATAGGAAGCAGAGGAAAAAGTAGAATTTATGAAACAGAAACACATTATGCACATGTCTATCTTGCTCATAAAAGACAGTAATAGGGGCCGGCCATATAGCCCAGTGGATAGGGCGCCAGTATACCACATGGCAGGCCCCGGGTTCGGTTCCCGGGGACCTCTCCTAGCGGGCAGACCGCCTTGAGAAGGGCAAGCCGCCGTGGGGAGGGCAAAAAGCTGCCACGGACAGGGCAAAGCCGCCTGCGAGGTGACCGGTCTTGGCACGTCGCCGCAACGGGGGGAGACAAAGCCGACAGAGAGGAACACAAGAATGGACCACAGCAAGAGCAAGCAGAAAGGGGG
>PVKH010024150.1:0-13689 GCA_004027955.1 Chaetophractus vellerosus
GACAAAGTGTCTGAATGTCTAGAGGAGAAGGTTGGGGAAGGGAAGGATCCAAAGCTGCTGATTCTCAAGCTCTAGAATTAGAAGAATAAGGATCAGACACCTAAGTTATAATCCAATTATAAGACAATTTAGCAAGGATTTGCAGAGGCTGTGACCTAAGATGTGTCTCAGTACAGTTGAAGTAGCCAGACTGATTCTTAACCTCAAGGCTGGTGGGACTCCTCCTTGCAGTAATGAGATTGCATGATTGAAAATTAAACCTGTTATGGAACAATTTGGCAGATCTTCAAAAAGTTAAACATAGAGTTACCAAATGACTCAGTACTTCTCCTCCAGGTTATATATACAAGAGAATTAAAAAACTACACCAACAATAGAACTTGTACACAAACAAATATTCTAAGCAGAATCATTATTAATAGTCAAAAAGTAGAAACAACCCCCATGTCTATGACCTGATGAACAGGTAAAGATAATGTGGTATATTTATACAATGGGATCTTGTTTGGCCATATAAAGGAATGAAGTGTTGTATCATGCTACAACATATATGATCCTTGAAAACATTGTGCTAAATGAAAGAAGTCAGCCACAAAAGGCCACATATTATAGGATTCCATTGGTTTGAAATGTCCAGAATGACAAATCCATAGAGACAAAAAGTATATTTGTTGGTTTCAAGGGGTTAGAGGGATAGAGGAATGGGGAGTGATTGTCAAAGTGTATGAAGTTTCTTTCTGTGGCAATAAAAATGTTCTGGAATTAGAGGTGGTGATGCTTTCGGAACTCTGTGATTACTAAAACCACTAAATTGTACACTTTAAAATGGTGACATTATGGTATGCAAATTATATCTCAATAAGCTGTTATTTTAAGCAAAACTCTTATATGAAACCCAGTTGGAACAAAAGAAAACATCCACTGGTTGGAAGAATGTAAATGTAAGAATGTAAATGTATTTGATGATATGAAAAGTTGAAAGACTTACACTGTCTTTAAAATAGCTAGAGGGCTGGCCGTATAGCCCAGTGGATAGAGTGCTGGTATACCACATGGGAGGCCCCGGGTTCGGTTCCCAGGGACCTCTCCTAGTGGGCAGACCGCCTTGAGAAGGGCAAGCCGCCATGGGTGGGCAGAGCTGCCGTGGGCAGGGCAAAAAGCTGCCACGGACAAGGCAAAGCCGCCACGGGCAGGGCAGGTCGCCCGCGAACGGAGCACAGCCAGCCACCCACGAACTGAAGCGGAGCCGGCAGTGAATGGAAGCAGAAGCCACCCACAAGGGGGGCAAATCCGCCTGCGCAGTGACCGGTCTCGGCGCATCGCAGCAATGGGGGGAAACAAAGCAGACAGAGAGGAACACAAGAATGGACACACAGCAAGAGCAAGCAGAAGGTGGGGGTGGGGTGGGATATGTAATAAAAAAAAATATCTGGAGGGCAGGCAGCTGCATCCTTTTGCTTTCTATAACCTCAGAATGACCAAATGGACCTTCAATGTGGGATGGAAACAACCCCACCCCCACCTTCTAGGCAATTAGCAGTAGCCAGCCTTGTTGACAGAATAGGTCTGAAGGGATAGCAATTGATGGTGACAGATACATTTGTTGCTGCACTGGGCTCTCCCCACTGACTGAAATGTCACCAGCACAATTGTCGACATTATATTCTCTATTCGGTGCAGCTGTGACTCCAGAGCTAGCCCTCCTAGAACTCAGGCACATTTCTTAGGGAGCAGTTATCAATCCTCCACTAGTCTGGATAAAGGTTTCTGTACTGAAGAAGGTCCAACCACTGCCATTTCAAAAGAGGCTCCCAAATTGTCCAATATTATTTTTTCTCCCCTCCAGATTTTTTTTCAAATATTTAGTTCATGGGCTAAGACACAGAGAAAATTTCAGTATCATCTCTCATTGCTGCAGTACATGCATCCTCCTTTCCACGTATCCTTTCATAGAATTCCCAACTTAAACTCTACCGCAACCACGAGGAGTTCCCTGATCCCTTTTTTAAAGGATCTCTCCTCCTCAAGTACCACTTCACCCAGAGTTTCTGCTTTTTATCAGGACATTATTGAACACTGGGGGTTAAGTGGGCATAAAACACTAACATTAATTGAGCACAGACCAGTTGTTCTATGATTTTTAATAAAACTTATCCTCAGAACAAGTCTTTGAGCCAGGTTCTCATGAGAATGATAGCAGTTACTATTTATGGAGCAATTACCATTCAGACCTGGATACCTGGCCTACGCATAACACTGCACACACACAAAATTCCTTGAGTTCACCAAGCATGTTTTTTGTATTTTACTTCATTGTACATTGCAGCTAATAAGCCAAGGAATCGATATATATTAGGTATGTGTACTATTTCTAAAAACCACAAACTAAGAATGATAAATTATCAATATAGTTTAGTATTTTCTAATTTTACTACAATCTTTTGTTATGTATATGTAGGGAAGTCATGGGGATTATAAATTCAATTTGAGTAAAATTTTAAAACCATATATTTTATGATAAAGGGCCTTTAACTTAAGATGGCCAAAGCACTGATAGTATATATTTGCTGTAAAGAGAATTATGAGTTTTATTTTTCTGATATTAAAAGTTGCTTAATAAAGACTTGTTTCCATTTTTTTTAAAAAAGAATTGCTCCTAATTAAAAGAGTATTTTAATTGGGGTAATGATAAATGCAACCATGGCCAGAACTGGGCAGAAGTATATGGAGAGGGTTGTGGAACCATGTTCTATGGGAAATAATTGGAAGAACTGCTAACATTGGGCCTATGAGTGAGTGGTATAATGGGATGAGAGAAAGAGATGGACATGACTGAGGTGACTGGGCAAAAGCGTCTCTCTTAAGGATTACTTGGGTGCAGCTATTTAGCCACATGAATCACATTAAATTTGTGTACAAACAAACCACAACAGAGATGGCACATCCTAGGTATAGAATTGGTGATTATTTGAACTAACCGTACCACTTTCTATTTTGGCCATGGCCTTAAACAGATCCACATGTTCTCTGTACCCAGGTCATGTGTAGAACAACAAATTTAGATACATATCACCCAAAATGGGTTGTTCTAAGAATTAAATTTGAAAATGCAAGTAAAAATTGTAGTATACTGACTGCATACAATAAGCACCCAATGATGATGAACCCTTTTTCAAACTACAAAATCCATGGCAGGTGACATTTGACAGTTTTGTTCAATTTTCTCTTTCAGGATTGATATGTATGTAGAAGGTGTGGCAGATTTGGGTGAAATGATCCTTCTTTTGCCAATATGTTCACCTGACCAAAAAGATGAAAAGATTGCCCTGATCAAAGAGAGAACAACAAACCGTTATTTTCCTGCTTTTGAAAAGGTAACTGGAAGCGGTTCAGTGTTTAGAGGCACTGAGAGTTTAGAGGGCAAGTGTAAAATAGTTTCTAGGCATTCCTGGGGCATTAACCTTCACTTCCAATGAGCCTTCCTTAATACTAATGTAGCACCCTGCCACTCAAGCTATTTTATAAAATTAGATTCTGGGTACCTGCTCCAATCAAGATGGCAGAGTAAGACACTTCAGGACTCCATCCCCTCACAGAAGCTTTGAACCACCCATAAGAACTAGCAAAAGCACCTATCTTAAAGCTCCAGAAAACAGTTAAGGGATTGCAAAAACAGGGTGAGCACTGAATCAAGGAAAAGGCTGCTTAATAGTGGTAGGCTCTCAGGGCGTCCTCCCCAGACCCTCTTGGGCTCCATGCAGGGCTGCCCCGAGCTGCCAGTGCAGATCCTTGTTCCAGGTTGGTGCGTGTTTGGCCCAATCTGTCTTCTGCTGGCTCAAGGGACTCACCATCCCAGACCTTGCCCTGCTTGTAGAAGGCAGCTCATGGAGCTCCCCTACAGAATGCTATGGTAGAGCAGTCAAGTCTTGTTCTCTGGGGCATGGATTGCTTGCTGTAGGGCACGCAGTGCAATGTCTGGAATCATGAAGAAACTGTTTCCTAGGGCAGAGGGGACATTTGGGACTGTGTAAACGGCAATTCGTAGGGCCACATATGCATACCCAGGACAAGACCATGCACAGAAATGATCGGGGAAGCTTTGATCTGGAGCTATTCTCTAAACTCATTGTATGTTTAAGCCCTGAAGGAGTGCACTCACCAAAGTCAATCTGTAAAGACTGGGAAAGGTGTTTTCTTCTTTTCTTTCTATTTTTTTTCTCTTAGTCCCTGGCATACAAGGAACACTTTCTCATAACACTAGCTGGACACATGCTTAAGGAACATGCATCTCAGAGTCTAAATTCCATGGATAACACATTAAAATATCAAAATCTCCAAGTTTTGACAAAATGTTACAAAACTTACAAAGAAACAGGAAGTGATGGCCTTGGCTAAGGAAATCAAAGCATTAGAAACCATCAACGAGGAGGAACAGACCTGGACTAAACCAGATTAAAATTTAAAAAGTGGCCCTAAATATGCTCAAAGAGCTAAAGGAAAACTCGGATAAAGAACTAAAGGAATTCAGGAAAACAACAGATGAACTCAGAGAATATCAATATAGAGAGGGGAAATTATGAAAAGGAACCAGACAAAGCTGAAGATCACAGTAACAGAAATTAAATTAATCCCTCGAGGGGTTCAACAGCAGTTTGAAGCTGGTGAAGAAAGAATCAGAGAACCAAAGGATAAGACAATTAAGCTCATTCAGTCTCAGCAGAAAGAATGAGGAAAAGCAAACAGAGTCTAAGGAACCTGTGGGACACTAACAAGTATACCAATATATGCACTGTAGGAGTCCCAGAAGGACAGGAAAGAGAGAAATAGGCAGAGAGAAAATTCAAGGAAATAATGCCTAAAAACTTCCCAAATATAATGAAAGACATGAATATACATGTGGTTGTTTAGAGCTATATAGCCCAGAAAACTTAACCCATTCCTGTTGGTGTAGAACCATTGTAAATAAGATTACTTCAAGATGTTACTTTAGGTATGATATGGCTCAGAGGAATCAGATTGCCTTTAATCCAGATTACCGGAGTCCTTTATAAGCAGAGTGAAAGTCAGACAGAAAACAAAACCACAAGGAGAAGCCAGAAATCAACATAACCCAGAGAAGCCGGGATAGGGTTCAAAGTACATTGCCATGTGATAGAAAAGCCAATGACAAACATTCATCAGCATACAGTCACAGAATGCCACCAATCTTCTGATAGAAAGCATTGCCTTGATGAAGCCTTGATTTTGGACTTCTACTAGGCTCAAAACCATGAGCCAATAAATTCCTATTGTTTAACCCACCCCATTGAATGGTATTTGCTTTGGTAGCCAGGAAACTGAAACAATACACATCCAAGATGCTCAAAAAATTCCAAACAGGATAAAGCCAAACAGACACATACCATGGCGTGTTACATTCATACTGCTGAATACCAAAGACAAAGAGAGAATTCTGAAAATTGCAAAGGAGAAACAATGTGTCATGTACATGGAAGCCTCAGTAAGATTAAGTGCAGGATTTTTGGAAAAATGGAAAATTAGAGAGGCACAAGAGTCACCTCTTTTTCAGTAAAATAACTAAGGGACAGGCAGAATCTGTCTGGAAAACTATTCTAGTGCTTAGGACATGAGGGGAAGGCTGGATACCACCCAGAAGAGAGAGGAATGAAGTAAAGGATATTCCGCAGGGAAGATCTGTGAGTAAAGATGCAGCCACAGCTGCGGGCACCCATCCCCCGCCCCCACCTTCAGATCCCTTGGGGTCTGTGGAAAGATTTCAGGGAGTCTGTGATCTTGAATTGAAAATCCAAAAAAACATTATTCTTATGGAGATGTGTTGATGCAGGTATGATATATTTATTAAATAATACACAGTATAGTGTGGACTTTGTATGATTTTTATTTTGATGTAGTGTGTTCTGATTGCAGTGGATAACTGCCTGCAAAAAAGGTGGATAAGGATGGTGGAGATGGTTTTATGATGCTGTGGGAGAACTCAAATTTCTAAATGTTTGCTGAAAATGGCTGTTTGAATAGATGTTGAACTGTGTTAGGTTATCTGGTTTAGAAATTATGGGAAAGTTGTAAAACATAATTTAAAATTTAAAAAAAATTTTTTTAAAGATTCTTAGATTACATTAATGTTACACAAAATTTATAGGGATTCCCATACGCCCCACCTCCCACACCTCCCACAACCTCCCACATAAACATTAATTGCAATTGATAAACACATCCTGGGGCTTTACCATTAAGTATGGACCATAGTTCACATTGTAGACCACACTGTCTCCCACACAGTTCTGCTTGTTATATGATGATATAAAATGACCTATATCTGTCATTGCAATGTCACTCAGGACAATTCCCAAGTCCCGAAAAAGCCCCTGTATTACAACTGCTTTTCTCTCTCCCTGCCCCCAGAGCCTCTAGTGGCCACTGGCTCCACATCAATGTTGTAATTTCTTCCATTGCTTGAATCACAATATGTCTATAGTAGAATACCAGTAAGTCCACTCTAGTCCATAGCTCTTCCCCCCATCCTGAAGAGTCCGGGATGGTGATGTCCACTCCACCTCCAATTGAGAGGGAGCTTATATCCCGTGGGGAAAATGGATGGGATTATCCTGCCTGCAGCTGCAGACACTCTCCATTCCCTGGGATAGCCGTTGTCCATCATCATCTCCCCGCCAGTTGTCCTGGGTGAGTCCAATAAATGTAATTTTTAATAATCCTAAAATTTAATTTAAAGACATACCAATGTTGAGTGTCATAAAACTATCTGCAGCTACATTCTGAGAAGGGGTCTGTGGTTTTCACCTAACTGGCAAAGGTGTCTGTGAAACAAAAAAGGTTAAGAACTCCTTCATTAGAGGCATACAACAGCAGATTTGAAATCATAGAAGAATCAGTGATGTAGAAGACAGATCGGCTGAAATTGAAAAGAGAAGAACAAAGAGAGAAAAGAACGGGAAAAATGGAGCAGAGGATTGGGAGTTGAATGATTGCATGGAGCACAATAAAATATGTGTCATGGGAGTTCCAGAAGGAGAAGAGAAGGGAAAAGGGTCAGAAAGAGTATTTGAGAAAATAATGGCCAAAAATTTCCCAGCTCTCTAAAAGACATAAATATGCATGTCCAGGAAGCACAGGTGACTCCAATCAGAATAAATCCAAATAGACCTACTCCAAGACACATACTATTCAGAATATCAAATGCCAAACATAAAGAGAAAATTCTGAAAGCAACAAGGGAGAAGCAAAAGATCACATTAAAGGGACATCCAGTAAGACCTTGTATAGATTTCTCATTAGAAACCAAGGAAGCAAGAAGACACTGGTATGATATAATTAGGATGCTGAAAGAAAGAAATTGCCAGCCAAGAATTCTTTATCCAGCAAAACTGTCCTTCAAATATGAAGGTGAGTTTTAAATATTCACAGATAAACAGACATTAAGAGAGTTCATAAACAAGAATCCAGCTCTGCAGGAAACACTAATGAAAATTTTACAACACGAAATGAAAAGACAGGAGAGAGTGGCTTGGAGAAGGGTGTAGAATGAAAACTATCAGAAAGAATAACTAAAAGGGTAAAAAGTTAGACAATAGCAAGATATGATATATGATATATGATAAATGAGCTTCACCTAACAGACATACACAGAACATTGCAACCCAAATCATCAGTTTATACATCATTCTCAAGTGTTCATGGATCTTTCTCCAGGATAGACCACATGTTAGGTCACAAGGCAGGTCTCAAAAAATTGAAATTATACAAAGCACCTTCTCTGATAATAATGGAATGAAGCTGGAAATCAATTATACGCAGGAGAGGGGAAATTCACAGATATATAGAGGCTAAACAACAAAGTCCTAAATGATCAGTGGGTTAAAGAAGAACTAAACAAATGGAAGGACATCCCATGTTCATGGACTGGAAGACTAAATATGGTGAACATGTCAATTTTACACAAACTGATTTATAGATTCAACACAATCCCAATCACAATTCCAATAACCTACTTCACAGAAATAGAATAGTCAATTACCAAATTTATTTGGAAGGGAAAGGGGCCCAATTAGCCAAAAAAAAAAAAAATTCTAAAAAAGAAGAATGAAGTTGGAGGACTCACGCTTCCTGACTTGAAGAATATTACAAAACTACAGTGGTTGAAACAGCATGGTATTGGCATAAAGATAGACACATCAATCAATGGAATCGAATTGAGATTTCAAAAATAGACTCTTGGCTCTGTGGTTAACTGATTTTTGATAAGTCTACCAAGTCCATGTTACTGGGACAGAATAGTCTCTTCAACAAATGGTGCTGGGAGAACTGGATAACTATAATCAAAAGAATGAAAGAGGACCCCTATCTCACTCCATATACAAGAATAAATTCAAAATGGATCAAAGACCTAAACATAAAATGCAGAGCGATAAAACTTCTAAAAGATAATGCAGGGAAACATCTTCAAGATCTTGTAGTAAGTGGGGGTCTCTTAAACTGTATATCCAAAGCATGAGCAACAAAAGAAAAAAATAGATAAATGGGACCTCCTCAAAACTAAACACTTCTGCACCTCAAAGGACTTTGTGAAGAGAGTATAAAGGCAGCCTACTCAATGGGAGAAAATATTTGGAAATCACACATCTGACAAGGGTTTAATATCCGTGATATATAAAGAGATCCTACAACTCAACAATAAAAAAAAATGACTTGATTAAAATATGGGCAAAAGACTTGAGTAGACATTTTTCTAAAGAAGAAATGCAAATGGTGAAAAAAATACATGAAAAAATCTTCAATATCACTAATTATTATGGAAATACAAATCAAAGCTACAATGAGATATCATTTCACACCTATCGGAATGGCCACTATTTTAAAAAACGGAAAACGACAAGTGTTGGAGAGGATGTGGAGAGATAGGAATGCTTTTTCGCTGTTGGTGGGAATGTAGAATGGTACAGCCACTGTGAAAGTCTGTTTATCAGTTTCTAAGGAAGTTAGATAAAGACCTGTCCTGTGACCAGGCAATACCACTACAAGGTATATACCCAGAAGACCTGAGAGTAGTGACATGAATAGATACCTGCACACCGATGTTCACAGCAGAGTTATTCATGATTGCCAAAAGGTGGAAACAACCCAGGTGTCCATGAACCGATGAATGGATAAACAAATTGTGGTATAAACACCTGATGGAATATTATGCAGCTATAAGAAGAAATGAAGTCGTGAAGCATATGATAACATGGGTGAACCTGGAGGACATTATTTTGACTCAGTCAAGCCAGACACAAAAGGACAAGAATTGTATGACTTTGTTATTAAGAACTGAATATAATGGTGTTAATAGCTAGAATATAAGCCACCAGAAAATAGAATGAGGTTAAAGAATGGAAAGTTGAGGTTTAAATCTGTGCAGAATTGGTTAATTTTTTTAAAAAAGTTGTTTGTAAGTGTTTGGAAATGAATAGAAATAGTGAATGCACATCACAGTGTTTCTAATTAGCAGTGGTAATATATAGGTATGAGTGGTTGAAAGAGAAAATCTAAAGTTGTGTATATCACTAGAAAGGAAACTAAAAAAGGGAACATGGGACCATACAGCACAGTGAACCCTTGTGAAAATAGAGTATTGTTAATAGTGCATTAAGAATATTTTTTCCTGAAACAGAACAAATGTATGTTAATGTTACAAGATGCTACTATCAGAGTGATATTTGGGGAAAAAGACAACCAAAGCAAACTATGGACAGTAGTGTATAGATATATACTAATAACCTTCCATCACTGGTGAAAAAAAAAGAAAGTATGCTAAGTGAAAGAAACTAGACAGAAAGTACTGCATATTGCTTGACTCCATCTATATAAAATGTAAATACAAATAAATTATAGTGCGGAAATAGATTAGCAGTTATGTATGGCAGGAGAAGTATAGAGAGATTGAAAAGTGATTACTAAGGGGTAGTGTTTTGTTTTTTTGGTTTGTTTGTTTTTGTTTGTTATTTTCTTTCTC
Source organism: Chaetophractus vellerosus (assembly GCA_004027955.1). Taxonomy (NCBI): domain Eukaryota; kingdom Metazoa; phylum Chordata; class Mammalia; order Cingulata; family Chlamyphoridae; genus Chaetophractus; species Chaetophractus vellerosus. The sequence continues at coordinate 10,031 of PVKH010024150.1, forward strand.
TTTTTTTGGAGTATGAAAATGCTCTAATATTGACTGAAGTGATGAATGAACACCTCTGTGATTATACCAAATGCTGTTGATTGTACACTTTAAGTGGAATGTATGATTTATGAATACATTTCAATAAAATTGATTTTTAAAAAGTAAAAGTGGACTGTGAAAACAAATTAAGTACAAATTTCTCATAGGAAACTGTGGAGGCAAGAAGGGAGTGGGATGTCATATTTAAAGTGCCAAGAGCAAAAAAATTGTCACCCAAGAATTCTGTATCCATTTTTTCAAAAATGAGGGAAAGATGAAAACATTCCCAGATTTTAAAAAGCTGAGGGAGTTCATCACGTCTAGACTGGCCTTTCAAGAGATGTTAAGGAGAGTTCTGCAGGTTGAAAGGAAATAACAAGAGACAACAGATAGAAGCTGCATGAAGAAATGAAGATCTCTGGTGAGGGTAACAAGATGGGTAAATTTAATGCCAGCACTATTGTATTTTTGATTTGTGACTCCACTTTTTACTTCCTACAGGATCTAAAAAGCAAATGTGTAAAATGTAATAATAAATCAGTACTTATGGACTCATAATGATAAACATGTAATTTGTGACAAGAACTACATAAAGGTGGGGGCAGGGAGGGGTATAGGAAATAGTTTGTGTATTCTATTGAAGTCAAGTTGTTATCAAAGCAAATGCGATTGTTATACACTTAAAATGTTAAGTTTAAGTCTAATGGTACCGACAAAAAAATTATCAGGAAACTGCTGGCTCATAGAGACAGAAATTAGTGTACAGGTTGTCTAGGACAGGGAAATTGGGGAGTTAATGGATATGGATATAGGGTTTTTGTTTGGAGAGATGGGAAAGTTTATGTTGTATGTGTGTTCCTACAACTGGGAAAAAAAAAAGAGCAACTAAAAAGACAATGACAATTGTAATACATGGTCATGAATGGCATCAAGCAATGGAGGAGAAAAGGTTCAAAGGCATATTATTGGGACATATGAAAAAGTTGGAACGTAGGCTACAAGATTTATATCAATGTTAAATTGGAATATAGATGTAAGATTTATATCAATGTTAATTTCTTGAACTTGATGACTGCACTTAAGTTGGTTACATAAGTGAATATCCTTGTTCTTAGGAAATGTACATAGCTTTATTAAGTTTTCAAGGACCGTGATGTATACAACCTATGCCAAGTGTTCAGAAAAGGGATTGATAAATAGATAGCCGGATAGAGAGGCAGATACAGCAAATATGGCAAAATGTTAAAATTGGTTGAAGTTAAAAAAAAGTAGACTGTGAAGAAAAATAGTGCCAGTTATACTTTTTCAGCAAAACTTCAATTTACTAGGATCTAATTTAGAATTCCCTATTCTACAGAATTTCACAGTCATACTTAGAGCTTGGGTTTTCAAGGGCTCTGGAGGCCATCCTAGAGATTGGACTAGATTCTGCCTAATACTAAGGGCTTTTGATCTACTGGGGAAAATGATGAAAGCAATACATCAGAATATATTCTGACACTATGTGTAGGGAGGCCATAGCAAACTGCCCATTAGGTAATATTGTCTAGGGTCAGGTATCTGATGGGAATTTTATAAATTAGGTTTGTGGCAGTGGGATGAAAAAAAAGAGATAATGCAAGAGATGTTAATAAGAAATCTATAGGATTTGGGGACATGGCTTTTATTCTTTTGAAGATGCCATGCAAAATGAAGGAAATAAAGTTCCATCATTATGTATGTAGTACATATCTTAGATTTTTTACACTTTGAAGGTAACAGGAGAACATTTCATGATAAAAACTACCTAAAATCTTAATAAATAAAAATCATGAACATAAAAGTGATTATAAAGGATATGGTGACTTAAATATAAATAAAAGGACTGATGTTTAAAAAATATTAGATCATGCTTTCATTCATTCAACAAATGTTAATTCATTGCTTATGTGTCAGGCCCTATTCAAGGGGGTATGGATTTAGCAGAAGTAAGAAAACACAGCCTTCTGGCTCTTGTGTTGCTGACAGTTTATGGCACATTCACATGCTGACAAGCTATATAGCCATTACAGATTACATATATCTATAATTTGAAATTCAAAGAGCCCCATGAATGAAACATAAATGAAAAATGAGTATTACCATATAGCTTTTGATGTTAGTTTTATAAAATGATTAGATTTCAAAAATAACATTTTGTCATTTTTGCTTTTTCCTGTATCTCTCCCTCTCTCTGTCCCTCTCTCCATCTATCAAACATGTTATTTGTGAATGCATTTCAAAGTTATTTGAAGTGTTCCCCCTTGAACACTTCAGCATGTAGATTGTAATGAAATCAAATACTCTAGACAGACACAGTTAAGTTACCAGTCACAGCTAATGCTGCAAGGAAGATGAATTCAGGTTGGCACAGGCCCATTTCAGATCCTAGAGGAATAGATTAAGAAATAAGGAGAACAGACAAGAGAAGAAATGTAGACTCTGAAGTAGTCTGCTCAGGGTTGAAGACTGATGTCATTAAGATAGAGACCCTGCCCAAGGGAGAGAGGAGAGAGAGGGAGAGGAGCGGAGAGGACTTGACATTCCTGGGGAAACAGAAACATGGTGTAGTAGGTGCTAAACTCTTCTAGGTAGAAGATGCAATTAAGGAGGTGAGGGGGAGCAGTGACAGCCACAATGATGTGGGGGTGAGAAAAGAAAATGGCAATGTGGGCTTCAACTGGGCAGTGAGGGAAGAACGGAAAAGAGCCACTTTTCTTTCATTGAATCGGGTTGTGGAAAAGGTCTGAACTGGCTGGTCAGGAGAGAGGAATAAGGAAAATGGATGCCTTAGAGGAAAGCCAGGGTCCATGTGAAGGAAAAAGGTGAAGAATGAAGGTGAAATGACTGGGCGTTAAGGTTGAACCCCAGGGCAAGGGGACATGCAAATGTAGCAGACATTCAGCGAGGCAGCAGAGGTGGGAGCTCTGGATGGATTCGGGAGAGAATCCGTGCATGTGTTCACGATCTGACCCCCTCAAATCACCAGGTGCTGAAGAGCCATGGACAAGACTACCTGGTTGGCAACAAGCTGAGCAGGGCTGACATTCAGTTGGTTGAGCTTCTCTACTACGTGGAAGAGCTTGACGCCAGCCTTCTGGCCAAGTTCCCTCTGCTGAAGGTGATCTGTTTCACAGCCCCACGTCTTGCCTTCTTGGAATCTAATACGTGATCTCTTAGCTGTGATGTTCTGAGCCTTCTTCAGGCCTAGAGCCCACATGTGGCACCAAAATATGTTCATAGGCCCCAGTTCTGAGGCATGGAAAGACCTTGTTATGCTAAAGAAAGTTGTAGTGGATGTTACCCCAAGAAGAATATTTTGTCTTTTCTAATAAGGGCCCGGGACGGGGCAGCTCTTTCCCCAGCCCTGTAGTCCATTGTGGTCTCTTTAATCCCTGGGATTCCCTTTATAACTGTTCTGTCCTTCTTTTTCCACACCTTAGTCTGTCTGAGCTGGTCTCTTTCCATCTAATTTCCTTCACTCAGCTTCTGCTCCTCCTTTCAGTCGTTGTGTGTCTCTCCACACAGCTCTCTCCTTTCCCCACCAGTCTCTATCAGTAGGTGAACTGGCTTGAACAGGCCCCATAGTTTACCTTTATATTTTCTCTGCCTTCAGCTCC
>PVKH010024151.1:0-13690 GCA_004027955.1 Chaetophractus vellerosus
ATAGCTGCATTCTGATCTTGATGGAAAGAAGCCAGTCCCTACCAACACTGTGATTTTCAGTCTGCCCCACTTCCCCTTATGCCAAGGGTGGAGTTAAAATGGCAGCTTTGGCCTCTTTCTGACTTGGACAGTTTCAAACTTCAGCTGTTCATAGGATTATACTTTAGCTTGCTGAATTTACTAATCAGTAGCTGAAATTTGTGCCCAATCATCTCTTCCTCCCCTGTTTTGGGAAGTGGAGCTCCAATTCCAGCCATAGAATAGCTCCCGAGGCGGTTTGTGCCTGCAGTAGAGGATGGGCACTGGCTTCCCTGGTGTGGCGGGCTCTACTTAGGAATCTTCTCTGCAGATGGGCTGTCTCCTCCTTCCAATCTTTCAAGGATGTTGCAGGATGCTCTTCTGGTCTCCTGGAGCCCCCAAACAGGGGCTTTAGATAGCCCTGGGTGTTTACCAACTCCCCTATAGCACAAGCTGAATTTAGGAGCTCCTTACCCTGCCACCATCTTGATGGTTGTCTATATATTAAATTTTTAAAGTATGTATGATACTTAATATAGTGCTAGGCATATAGTATATACTTGATAATCAGTAGCTATAATTATTATTAAGCGAAGAAGCAGGCAAGAAGTTGGAGACTTAGGAAGCCTAGGGCTCCCCTATGATATCAATAACTTTATTTTTAAAAATTAACAAGCTATGTTACATCATAGATAATTCAAAGTCATAGATAGAACTAAAACTAAAAAAAATATATATCTTCTATGTGTGTCCTGTAATGTAAAAGATTGTGAAGCTGACAGAAACAATTGCAATAACAGGCAAAAGTATTACCCAAAAAACACAGTCGTCTGAGACCATTAAGTTTAGGGGAAAACAATACTCTACACTTCAGTAGCTCCTGACAGCACCACTGTCTTACAGAAGACTAGAAAGATTCACATTGATCATCTTATTCATGAATCATAAAGAGAATGTTGCATTATTTCTGTATACCATGTAAAGAGAGGGAAATTGCAAATGGATTTTAAGACTATTTCTACCAAAATAGTCATAAATATTGGCACAAAGGGGGAGATATCCTTGCTATGGAAAACACTCACTTATATTGAATATTCATTCCCTAATCATGTCAGTGGCGGATATATTGTTTGAAGAACACCTTCTATATGTTTAGCTGTTCAAAAAACTGTCACCTCCACAGATCTTATTCTCTCAACAACTTTATGGAGTAGTTGGTCAGGTATTGTAATGTCCATATGATGAATAAAGAGATCTAGATGGGGAGAGTTGGGAAGAATACTAGAGCAAACTCTCCAAAGAGTCATCATAGATGAAGTCTCATCCGTTTCTTAGGGATGCTATTACTATATTCACGGAGGCAGTTTTTCTGTTGACCCATTATAGTAGGCTGAATAATGGGTCTCAAAGATATCAGGTCCTAACACTTAATATATGGAAGCTGTAAATGTCAATTTACTTGGAAAAACAGCCTTTGCAACTGTGATTAATTTAAGAACCTAGAGATGGAGAGATTATCAGGGTGAGTACTAAATGCAACAATATATGTACTTTAAAAAGGGAGAGAATGCACAGAGAAGGGGAGACAATGTGAAGATGGAGCAGAGAGAGATGTGAAGATGTTGGCCTTGGAGGTAGGAGTTATGTGACCACAAGCCAAGGATGCCTGCAGCCCCCAGAAGCTGGAAGAGGCAAGGAATGTATTCTCCCCTACAGAGTGAGTGTAGTCCTGCCAACATCTTGATTTCAGTTCAGAAATATTGATTTAAGACTTCTACCTCTAGAACTGTGAGAGAACAAATCTTTATTGCTATAAACCACCAAGTTTGTGGTAATCTGTTACAGCAGTCACAGGAAATAAATGTGCTCATATTTTGCTATCATTTGCACTTTCTTCTTTATTTATTTTAAGAGCATTTTATAGAGAGTGGTATGTAGTTCATCTCATATATTGCAGTAACCATTTCAAATTTTCTGAAAAGAATGGTATAAAGACAAACAATAAAGATAAGGTTACCACCTCTTGCCTGCAATTTAATATCTATATATTAGTTCACTTAACCTTCACAATAGTTCTGTAGAGTAGGTATTATTATCCTTATTTTACACATTGAGAAATCATAGAGATATGATTCCAGGTTTTTGCATCCTCAAAATCCATGCCATTTCCATTGTCACTCATTAGCTTCCATGATAAGTCTCTCCGGTAGTTACAAAGGTTAACCCAGAGTTTAAGCAGCTACGAATATTGAGTTTATCTAAAGATATCCTTGGCTCTTCTTCAAGGAACTAGGGGATCAAACAGAACTGTGATATGTGCAAAAGCCCAATAAATGATGTCAAATTTGAAAAATATTTCAGCTTTTCAAAAAAGTATAGTCAACACATTTGCACATACACCCCCAATCTGCCCTGACAAGCATCAGTAGAAGCTGAATTTCAAGTGGTCCCAAGCATCCCAACAGAAGCCTCTGCTAAATCAGGAAATATTTGCAGTCTATTTAGACACTCAAAAAACAGCTCCTACAATCCCTATCAACCCCAGCCATACACGGTGATGAGAGTTTGCTCAAGTGCAGTTAAGCTCACTCTGGTCAGCACAAGAAAAATATAGAAAGCAATTAAGGGCAGGTCAGGGTGAGAGTAAAGGGCAACCCCCCAACCAGCTGCCTCTTTTTCTTTTTCTTTCAAAGAAACAAATATCACACAGATGCTTTCTATATTTCAGAGTAGAGGACCTAGAGACTTAGATATTCTGCAGTAACAATCAGAGATTTCTTTTTCAAATTCCATCTTAGGATCCACAAATATTTAACGTTTCTGAGATCTAGTGTTCTTAGTATGAGTAGAGTTTGATGAAGGCTAAATATGGTTCAATAAAAACTTTGAATCAGTCCAATCTGATGTATGTGCTACCTCCAAGGAGGAGATGTCTTTTTTGGTATTACTGATTATAGGTTAGGGGGACTAAGGGATTAGAAAATGATTCAGGATAACCTCTATTATTTTAGTCAACAACTGGTTCATCATTGTGCTAAGAGATGGAAGGAAAGTGAAAGAAAAACTAAGACCTAGCCCAGAGGGAATCTCAAGTTTGTTGGAGAAACAAGGCTTACATCAATGGAGCTGTCACTTAGTAAGCTCTGTCATAATACTGCTGATGAAGAGTGAAGGCTCTCTTCCTCAAATCAAAACCTAATTTGAAGAATAACAATCTAGTGCATGGAGCAATTGGAAATGCATCCAAGTAGAATTAGAAAACCAGTAGGCTACATGACTAACATCGTGAGGGCTTTGAGTCATTTTCAGACCTCCTGGAGTGTTTTATCAGAAACTTTCTGGAGTAGGTGGATGTTCAAAAGAGAGAAGTAGGAACTAGGATACATTTCTGTTAACCCCCCCCACCCCCGTTCTTTGGAACTGGCAAACTCTGATGGTCTGTGGGCTCCCTTGTCCTTTCCCATCCTTTGGTAGGAGATCCTGGACAACTATAATAAGGACTGCTGATACCCTAGGTGTGACACTGTCCACTGCTCAGCATTTGAGAAAAGTGATGTCTGAGCCTGTCTTCCTGCCAACTTTCTCTCACTACAGATTACTCCTTTTTCTTCTCTGAGACGTAACGCTTTACATCGCCTAAGGATAAGCCTGGCACTTTTTACTATCCAAAATCCAATTAGCAGAGAAAGCAGCAGCTCGGCTTCCAACAACACACAGACTCTGGGATGAGCCCCGCAGAGGGAAAGCAACACTTTAGACACGTTTTGTGCATAGCTGTCTATCTAGTCCCTCTGTGATCTTAGAGCAAAGGCCCAGGGAACTTTGTTAGTTACCCATTGAGAATGGATAGAAAAAGCACCAGGTGGACGATGTTTCTGTTGGTTCAGGTTTCTATTGGTTCAGAATGCGCAATAAGAAAAGATAATTATTCCTGAGGATAAAACTCCCAGGAGAGAGTGTATTTATAAACTGAACTTAGAGGCACATGTATACATTCCTTCTCACATTTTATCCTGAAATTCTTCTTTCTCTATATAAATTGCCTGTGGGTTGGAGATGAGGAGACTGTGCTCTTCTTTTGGAATAAAATAGAATTCAAAATGAGCTTAGTTCATCCAGTTTTTAAAGAGCTCTTGCTTATGCAACAGTATTTGTTAAGGACTTGGGGACATCCAAAGAAATGCAGGCTTCTTTTCCTGCTCTCTAGGGATATATGTTTAAAGGAGACACTTACCAATCATGCATTGTCACTTTGAACTTTATAGGTGTCACTTGTCTGGTGGTTCTTAAGCAAGGAAGATACCATCTACTAGAGCTTTGTTTTTTCTTTTTTGTTTTTAATATTTAGGGTATTATAATCTAGGGTGGATGTGACATAAGCATTTAGTACTTAGGGATCTAATATGTCAAACATCGTGCAATACTCATCAAAAGGAGAAAAAAAAAGTCTCATCCCAAATGTCAAAAACAGTCCTCGTATCCCCGGTTGAGAATAATTGTAGACTATTCCCCCTCAGCTTCAGGCTTTTGGCATCAATCTTTAGGGCAGCAAAATACAACTCCTGTGATGGGGGCTATATTAGCTAGCTTAGGTTAAGCTATACTGCAGTAACAAACAACCCCAAAATTTCAATGACTTGTGACACAATCTGTTTCTCACTTATGCCCCACGTCCATTTTGGGGTCTCCTAGGGCTCACCTCTTATATCTGGGATCCATATATAACATATATTTAATCCTCTATCTGGGATCCAGGCTAAAGGAGGATCTCCTCTCTGGGATATCGTCAGAAGACAAAAGGGAAGAATCACAAAATGGCCCGTAAACTTTTGTTCAGAAGTGTTGCTTGTTATTTCTACTCACATATCATCATCTAAAGCATACTGCATGACCAATCATGATATCAGTAGGGTACAAATGTATAAATCCTCTTTCAGGGAGAGTAAGCAAATATTTTGAACAATAATACCATACACTTTGGGGGAGATGGGGGTCAATTCTCCCAAACCATTTTGTAAATGGGCTCTATAAGGAAATTCTGCTTTCCATCACTAATCAGAGGATGTTAATACTCATACTCCCTTGAATACAAGCTTCAGAAGAAGAAAGTTGATGCCCGATGGGAAAAAGTAAAGAATCAGATCAATTTCATCTATGTCAAAAATATATTTCTATTTCTAGGAATCTCCAAATCCTAGAAGCATTATAGTTTCCACTTTTAGGTTATGTTTTATCTACTTAATAAGGTTTGTGAACCTTAACCCCCTAGCAGAAATGTCCATAGCTGCCAGAATCCTGGTTCCCCGCCTCTATATATGGCTGCTACATCTTAACCAATATGTTTGATTAATCATAAGGATTTTCTTTTGTTTCTCATCTTTTCTATCTACCTGCAGCTCTCCATTGGAGATTGTGTCTAATTTCAACATTCTACCCACCAATAAATGATCCTCACAATTCAGTAGCCTGTTTTCTAAGCTTTAGTGCCACATTCTCTCTTATCCATTGAATATTTTCATCTTAAAATCAACTGTATGTGAAACCAAACTGGTCATCGTCAGCACTTCTTATTCTCCTTACTTGTGCTTTCTACTGCCAAACCAGATTCACCTTCTGATTCTATACTATTATGCCAATTTCACAGGCTTAAATACTGGTATAACTTTTGGTCTCCACTATTCCTTGTCCTCACTCAGCTCCACCAAATAGTTACCAATTTTTGTTGTTGATTCATGCACATTCTCTCTTTATATCTGCCCACATGAGAACCTAAAACATATCTTTTGCAAATGGTAAGAGTATCCTATATAAAAAAAATTAAATAGGTAAATATTGCCTTCATAGGAAAACTTACAGGTTATAAAAATGAATCTGAAATTTTATCTAACAGTCTTTAATATCACATATTTAGATTAAGAAGTTTAGTAGTCTCAAAGTTGTAGGACTTCTTTCATGATAGATAAATTCTCCCACAGTATTCCAAGAATTATGTAATGGAAGATACCACTCTCTTAAGACTCTGTTAAGACTGGCACATTGTCACTTCCATTGCATTGTATTGATTAAAGAAGTCACTGGGCCTGCCTAGATTTAAGAGAAGGATAGCTCATCTTTAAATAGAAAATATATCAATTAATTTGTACTCATCTTTAACCCACCAAAGTGTGAATATACTTCAACTTATCTACACAATCTTGTTGATAGGGATTTGGGTAGTTTACAGTTTGAGGTTATTGGCCTATTAATGCTATGAACAATTTTATACATGTCTTTGGTGAACATACAAATGCATTTCTGTTAGGAATGGATGTACTAGGAAGAGGGAATGCATATGTTTAACAGAGTAGATAAACAGTTTCCTAAATTGTTTGAACCAAATTACATTCCTACCAGCAATGTATAACAGCTCCAGGTGCTTTATATCTTCACAGTTGGTATTTTCCATCTTTTCTCATTTTAACCAATTCTTATTAATGTGTAGTGGTATTACATTATGGTCTTAATTTGTGTTTCCCTGGTGATTAATTAGATTGATCACTTTTTAATATGTTTTGGTGATTTAGAAGTAGATACTAATTTACTCCTCAGTACACATGGGGAAACTAAGGCCTACAGCAGATTAAATAACTTATGTAGGGAGTTACATTATTAAATTGTGGAGCTGAGACTCTCACTTAGGTAGTCTGATTCCAGGGCCTGCATTCTTACCTCCTGGTATTTTGCTTTTAGAATATGATGTGCCAAAATCTTACCTTAATACTTAGGTGATTTCTAAGAATAGAGACTACCCTTGCATGTAGAAAAAAAGAATTTTAATTCTTTGAATAGCTTTATTTGATAATAAATACAATTATACTTCTTATCTTTTGAAGATGCTACCCCAATATCTATTAAAGAAAAGTGATGACTGCTAATTCTTCAAGTTGGAGGAAGCTATGGAGGTGTAATTCTGCAAGAGCCCTTAGGATCTTCTGAAATCTGATCTTCCAGCTTGAGTCTGTTACACTTGGATAGGTAACTTTTCTCTCAACCGCTTGCAGTCTAAAAAAAATGATTTTTTCCAATAGTTCCAGTGTTTATTTTATCTCAGTACGGAAGAGGTTACCTGAAAAAATAAACATAAAAAAATACTGGCATGCTACTAAAGTCCACTTAGTCATTAATAATTAGTCTAGTTCATCATCATATTGAGTCACAAAATGGATCCCAGAGCAAGACCACTCAGGTTTTCAAGCTTCCATTAGACCATGTCATTTTCTAAAAGCAGGATTTGCCACAGCATTATATGGCTTCACACTTTCAGGTGCCTAGTATAATTGAAACAATATTATTCCCTTGCTCTTATTCTCTTTCAAGGAATTAATGTAATGTAATATAATTTAATGTAATGTAATATCAGATTTCCCTCATTTCATAATCCATTTATTCATTCTTTTACTTTTATCTACTATCCTTTTCTTTATTTATGATCAAACATTTCCACCGCTGGAATGAGGTTAGGTTTGGCCACTGTGCTGGTCAAGTTTTCTGACAACACTAGTTTAGAAGTTGCCTCCCCCTCAGCTCACTCTCATTCATGTAAAGTAGGGTTCCATAAGTGCAAAAACTAATGGGTTATCTGAACCACTAGAAAATATAATTGCATTCACTGTTTTATTAGTCAGCCAAAGGGGTGTCTTTGCAAATATATCAATAATTGGTTGGCCTTTATAAAGGGTATTTATTTGGGGTAGAAGCTTACAGTTACCAGGCCACAAAGCATAAGTTTCTTCCCTCACCAAAGTCCATGTGTTGGAGCAAGACAGCTGCCAACGTTTGCCAGGTCTCAGGCTTTTTGGGTTCCTCTCTTCCCAGGGCTGCAGCTCTAGACTATCAGGAAAATGGCTCACTTGTCTTCTCCTGGGGTGTCCTCTCCAACATCAGAACTGCTTCTCAAATCTGCTTCTCAAATCTGCTCCCTCTGTCTTTGGCCTTGCCTTTTACCCTTGAGACCACACCCACCGATGGGCAGGGCTCAATGCCCTACTGATGTGGCCCAGTCAATGCCCTAATCATAACCCAATCATGCCCAGATGAGCAGATCAGTTTACAAGCATGATTCAATATCGATTTTTGGAATTCATAATTACATCAAACTGTAACAACTGTCAACCCCAATCATGTAAGGTGGGGTGAATGATCCATCCACCCCATCCAGCCCTTAGGAACTATGACAAAAAGTTTATATGCATGGTTAAAGATTCTGGCTTTGGCATCATCCCTTCTGATACTCATTGTTTCAGCCCTGGGATCATTGTATCATGTAGAAAGAAAGGAAAGTTTCTGTGATGTAAAGAAAAAGAAAAACATTGAGGTGATGTGGGGGAGAATTGCATAGCCATACCAGCATCATCCCCCATCTCCTCTTGACCAGATCCACCAGAAAGTGGAGGACTCTATCTAGTGGGGCTTCTCCTTTGTCCCTATTCATGTTGAGAGTGAGCACATCATTGTGAAGGTGTGTAAACCAGTCCTGCCTGCCCATAACCCCCCTTTTTAGACAACAAATGTTTCAATTTCCTGCCCCAATTTTTTTAATCAAACCAGTACTCTGAGGATGATATCTCTTTGCTAATTGTTGGACATTATGGGCTGTAAAGGGTATTCCTTGATCTGAAAAAATAAGACTTAGTGGCCCAAATTGGTTCACTATCTTCTTTTCCACTGCTTTCACGGTTATCTGAGCCTTTATTCCCACTCCTTTCAGAGTTATCTGAGTGCTCACACCTAGCACTGGGTAATGAAATCTCTGCCCAGAATAAGTGTGTATAAGGAGTCATTTGTAGCCCCTGGAGCTACTGACATCAGTCCAACTTCCAGCTGTGTGTGGGGCCTTCCTCCCAGGGAATCTTTCTCATAGCCACCTGCAGTCTCTGTCTCACATGTTGACCAACAGGATGACAAAATGGCTCTTATCAACATTTTGTGCCTCAGACCATGCAAGAGGAATATGTAAAAATCCAACCCATGTCTGCATTGCTTCAATATCCTGATGCCCATTCATTTATGGACCTATGTGGCCACCTTAAGCCAGCATACCAGGATGTCTACTTGCATATTCCAAGTACCTTCTTATCTTGGAAGGGAGTTCTTATGATGGGCATTGAAAAGTTCTACTTTAAAGCATCACCTCAAGTTCCCATGGTGACGTCCTTGGGGCTACATCTTATATGGACTTCCTTTTAATAGGTGTAGGTTGAATCATGTGCCCCAACAAAAGACATGGTCTTAATCTTAATTCATTTCTGTGGGTCTGAACTAGTTTGTATGTAAGATCCTTGGAAGAGGTATTATCAGTTAAGGAATGAACTCATTTGGGAATGGAAACTTCCTAATAGATGTAGCCAAACTGAATCAAGGTGGGCCTTAATACTTATCATTGTAAGCCTTATAGAATGATAACAGAAATCAGAGAAAGCTGTAGGAAGAATCTGGAAGTCAGTGGAAACCAGAAGAGCAGGCAGAAGGAGAGATGCCACCATGCTACAAGAGGCATCGAGGCAAGTCAAGGAACTCCAGGGATTCCAACAAGCCAGGCTTCAGGAAGAAAGCATGGTCTTTCTGATGCCTTAATTCTGAACTTCCAGCCTCTAAAACCAGGAGACAATACATTTCTGTTGTTTAAGCCAACCTATTATTATGTAGTATTTGTCAAAGAAGCCTTGGAAAATTATGACAACAGGTCAATTTCCCATTGTCTACATGCCTGACGATGTGGCCAGGCAATTAGCCATCATCCACGAATTGGTAACAACCCAAAAGAAGGGGCAAAGGGAATTCAGTTTAGCCCACTGAGCTGATTTCTTATTATCTTTTTGAATCAGAGTGGTGGCTTTCCAAACAGGATATTGACTGTTTACTTTGAAAATACTACCCTAAATCAAGTAGCTCTTTGTTGTTCAATGGAGGGATGTTCATAGGATATTGTAATGGAAATGATAAAATCTGGCAGTTCCTTAGGTGGTTTCAATGTCAACCCTGAGAGGAAAAAAAAAACTTCCTGCTCATGAGTATTCTGAGTAACTCTTCATATTACTCCAGTAGCACAGCCCTGCAGAAAACATTTCCATTTTATTATGGAACTCTTCTGGGCATTGCCTTCCCTGTTAGACACTTTTTCTGACATCACCCAAGATATTACGGGTATTTGAATATTATTTTATGTCCTTCAGTTGTAGGGCAGTCTTATTCAAAGTCCAACATCCAGCTAGCAATTTCTTTCTCAGATGGAAATTTTTCAATCTAAAATCCCGATGGTCATTGCTGGGTGGTACTCATAGGCTTTTTTCATAAGGCCCAGTCTACACTCTACACAGGGCAATTGTGCAGAGAATTTGTAGGTACCATTACTCCAGCTTCGATTTTATAAGGTTTGAAATTAACATCCTGTGTTGGCTTGAGCAATCATGCTGATTCCCATTTAGCATGTGAAATCAATATTGCCTGAAGGGCATATTTACGTGCATTCTGTTCTATGATACTAATGTACGGGAACCATTCCCCAGTCAGACACATTATCCAGCCCCATAATACATTCAGGGAAGGGAGATGCAACCACTTCATTTAAAATCTGTTAATAAACATTCCACAGTTTATTCAATCTTTCACCTTAATCCTATCAATCTCTGCATTCCCATATCCTACCTATCTAATTTTAACCCCAATTAGGTCTTTACCAAGAGACGTGGGAACCACAGTGCATGGGGCTTCTAAGTTAATGAGTCCCAGAAACATCTCTTCTCCACCCCCCGACCGTGTTACTTAAGGCCTTGGGTCCCCAGCAAGGTTGAGTCAAGGGACCCTCATCATTCTGTACTCATTAAATTAGGGCTCATTACCCTCAGGTAATTTGAGGTGAAGTTTCCTGAATTCCTCTGAACTAGGGTGAATAAAGCAGATTTGTTCAGGGTTCGTCAATGTTTGAGGACAGCAGGTGCTCTGAGAGTGCTTCATTAAGCCTTTTGTTTGATCCCCATCAATGTCTGCTTTATTCAACCCATTTCTTTTTTTTAATTAAACTGTTATTGAAGCAAATCCTTCATACATGAACATACATTAACAATAAATGTATAGTAAAATTTGTGAACTTCCAAAACAAACATGCATATCATTGTACAAAGCTCCCATACATATCCTCACTATTAACACCTTGCATTGTTTTGAAAGATTTTTTACAAATTATGTAAGAGCATCTTCAAAATATTACTAACTATAGGCCATGCCTTACATTTGATATATTTTCCTCTAACCCACCCAAATACAAACACCCTATATTAGTATTATATATTTGTCATTCAGGAGAAAATGTTCTCATATTTATTCTGTTAACTACAGTCCATCATCCACCGCTGGATTCCCTGTGTAATACAGTCTCATGCTATGTACAATCCATTCAGAGTATATGCTCAGTGGCTTTCATTTTCATTACAGAGTTGTGCTGTCAACACCTCAATCAATTTTAGAATGTTTTCATTACTCTAAAAGGAAAAATCCAATACCTCCTTATAACCCCCTACTGTTGTCCCTAGTATTGAAATGATATCTTCTTACTATTGCTGCAAAATATTACAATATTACTGTTAAGTACAGTACATAAATTATATTATTTGTAATTTTCCCATGTATCGACATATTCTTAGCATTCTGTAAAAGAAGGGCATTCATCTATTCATACTGTTAACCACAATCTTCATCTACCACTGAAATCACTATATTATATATTCTCTAGATTATTCTCTAGTTTCCTTTCAATTGACATTTACATCCACAGACTACCCCTTTCAGCCACAATCATATTTATAAATCAACAGTGTTGGTTATGTTCATTATAATGCGTTACTCTCAGCTCTATTCACTTCCACACTATTAAAATTATCCTCATTAATAATGCTACATACATTAAGCATCAGCTCCCATTCTAAGCAGACATTCTATTTCTTAGTAAACTATACTCTAGAGTTTACCTCTGTGAGTTTACTCATTGTATTTAGTTCATATTAATGAGACCATTCAATATTTGTCCTTTGTATCTGTCTTATTTCATTCAACATAATATCCTCTAGGTTCATTCATGTTGTCATATGCATCCTAATTTCATTTCTTCTTACAACTGAATAGTATTCCATTGTATGAATATACCACATTTTGTTTATCCATTCATCATCAACCCATTTCTTAATAGCTATTTAAAGATTTCCTTCTTGCTGACACAAATTCCCCTGACCCTCCTTTTTCTCTTTCTCCCCTTTTTGTCCCCATCAATGTTTGCTTTATTCCAGTTCCTTAATAAGTAAAGCCATGTTGGGACAAGTCCCTTGATTCTCCCTTTTGTTTTTCCCCATTCTCTTGAGAATCAGTCTAGACTTCTTCACTATCTATTGTTTCAACATAATTTTTCCAATGAGCCAGACAAGATTCAAGCTCAGCTGAGCATCAGGATATGCTCCACACTGTCCCTTACTTTCTTTTGTCTATTACAGATAACAATAACCAAGGTATTCTATATTTTGCTTTTTCTCATCAATATGCATTTGCTTATATATGCAGGCAGCTAACTTCTAGAAAGTTGGATCCATCATTTGTAAATTCCACTGGTAAGTTTTAACTACAGTAACTTATCACAGCACAGCTTCCCTGTGGCCACCCAGGAACTGAAGATTCTTCCTCCCTTACCCAAACCACATGCATTATCCTTTCTCTTCCCAAACCATATGTTTGGTGAGTCAGGGTTGATTTAGTAAAATGCACTTTTGCTGACACCAATTACAAACTAGTATTGCAAAACTGCAAGGTGAGAGGGAATAATCCCCTTAAGACTACCCTCACTTCAGATACCACTACAAGTTCCGTGGTCCCTAGGAAGATGCAAGAAGGAGGCCATGAGCCAAAGAATACAGGTAGCCTCAAGAAGGTGACAAAGGAAAGGAAATGATTTTTCCATAGGGACTCCAGAAAGGTGTGCAGCTCTGCTGACACTTTGATTTCAGCCCATCAAGACTTTTGTCATATTTCTGACCTACACAACTATAAGGTAAAACATTCTGTTGTTTTAAACAACTAATTTTGTGGAAATTTGTTATAGAAGCAGCAAAAACTAATACATCTGATAAAAGTTTTTTATGAAAAATATATTTTTAAAAATTTTAAGTCAACAATAAGAAAACAAACAATGTAATTAGAATATAGACAAAAGGACTTAAGCAAGATGTCAGAGTAAGAAACCACGTAAGCTAGAAAAAAGTGGGCTGACATATTTAAAGAGCTGAAAGAGAAAGCTTTCAAGAATTACATCTCTGGCCAAACTGCAGTTTAAAAGTGAGGGAGAGGGCCCGGCTAGATAGCTCAGTGGATAAAGAGCTCGCTGGGAAACCACATGGGAGGCCCTGGGTTCGGTTCCTGGGGACCTCTCCTAGCGGGCAGACCGCCTTGAGAATGGGCAAGCCGCCATGGGCGGGCCGGAGCCGCCGTGGGCAGGGCAAAAAGCTGCCACGGACAGGCAAAAGCCGCCACGGGCAGGGCAGGTCGCCTGCAAATCAAGCACAGCCAGCCACCCGCGAACTGGAGCCGGCCGTGATGGAAGCAGAAGCCGCCCACAAGCGGGGAAAGCCGCGCCTGCGCAGTGACCAAGTCTCGG
>PVKH010024152.1:0-13687 GCA_004027955.1 Chaetophractus vellerosus
TTTATAATATTACTATGTTTACGTACAATTACCAGTCTGTGTGTATCATATGCAGAAAATTTGCTTTGTCTCCTGAATAACTGTTTTACTCAGTTGAGCTGCTGGAATGCAATATACCAGCCATGGGGTGGCTTTTACAATGGGGACTTCTTAGTTTATAAGCTTACAGTTCTGAGGTTGTGAAAATGTCCAAATCAAGACTTCATCAGGCCATGCTTTTCTTCCTGAAGACCAGCTTCTGGCAATCCCAGACTTTGCTCTCATGGCACATGGTGGTATTTTCTGGTCTCTCCTTTCTCTTCTGGATTTCCTTGCTTTCAGCTTCTAGCTTCCTCTGGCTTTATCTCTGCTCTTGTGGCATTCTCTCTCTCAGCTTCTGGGGCTTCCTCTCTCTGTTTCTCTCTCCATATTCATCCCATTTATAAAGGAATTCGTAAAAGGATTAAGATCCACCCTGGGTCATGCCTTATTAAAGTAACCTAATCAAAATAAGGACCCACCTACAATAGGTTTATACCCACAGGAAAGGATTACCCCTAAGTACATGATTTTATTGGGTCCACAAAAGCATCAAACAGATACAATAACTTAAGGCAGATGATGATTCAGTTTCTATGAAAATGAAACAGAAAAGTTAAAACCCTATATATTTTTAATGTATATTTTTAAGTATGTATGTTTTATGTTATATATGAAAGTTGTAGCTGTGTATACAACACAATAATAATTTCAAGAGCATGGTTTTAGAGGGGATGATGAGGGAGAGATAATTAGCTTTTTCTTTATATATCTTTCTATTTTTCCCTTTTGTATTATTAGAACAATCATGCATGAATTTTTATATTTACTTGAAAATCATAAAAAATTAAACATATTATTTGACCTATCAATGCCACCCCCTGAAACTTAATTCAACAAAAGTCAAAAGCTACAGTATGGATAAACATTCAGAATTTTGAGCTTTGGGAGAGCAGGTTTAGCTCAATGGTTGAGTGCCTGCTTCTCATGTATGCAGTCCTGGGTTCAATCCCTGGTACCTCCTAAAAAATGTTGAGTTTTAGGCTTCATTTTGAACAAATGGACGGTGGTGCCGTGTATTGAGATGGGAAAGACTGTAGGAAGAACAGGTTTGGGGCAAGAAATCAAGAGTTACCTATTGACCATGTTAAGTATGTCATGCCTATTAGGCAAGAGCAATATTGTTACTGTTGTATCCCCAACACTTAAATGTTTATTGTGTTGAATAAATTAATTATGTCAGCTTAGTTTGGAGCATAATGCACTTAAAAGAACCAGAGGGTAATTCAGGTGGAATTATCCAGCAACAGTGTCGGGTGGGTTAAGTCTCAATTCTGACATTCAGTTTGGGATGGTTAATTTCAAGCAAATATAAGCCATATACTTCAGGGTTCAGTTTATTAGTAATAAAAGAAATATTTTTATCACCTTTTGACTTACTTGCTGCCTCATGTTTCAGATGGTTTAGTACTCAGTCAGGTAAGACCAGCACTATTTTTTATGCTCCCTAAAAGTAAATATATGGGAAGAAGGGTGTGAATAGCCAGAGATGGATTGTGGCAGATACTTTAAGTTGTTTGACTCAAAATTCAACCCATTCCATTTCTTGCATGCCTTCTTTTAATATAGAGGAGGATAAGCTAAAAAAAATTGCTATGCCACTCAGATCCCTTTGCAGCTAGCAGTGGCCAGGTGACCCAGTACTAGCAATGAGAAGACAAATTTATCATGCTTCTTCTTCTGAGTTTGTTTCCTACGCTGCTCAAAGCAGATAACATGAAATGGACTGGCTTTAAACAATGGGAATTTATTAGCTTATAGTTTGTGGCCATGAGAATGTACAAATCAAGGCATCATTAAGATAATGCTTTCTTCCTGAAGACCAGCTGCTGGCAATCCTTGGATCCTCTGCCACATGGCAAGGCATATGGCAGCACCTGCTGCTCTCTCCCTTCTGTCCTGAGTTTTGTTGATTTCAGCATATTTCTTCTGTGGCATTCATTCTCATTCTCTCTCTCTATATATATATACTCTTTTCATTTATAAAGGACTCCAGGAAGAGGATTAAGACCCATCCAGAACCAGAAAAAGGTGGGTCATATCTCAACTGAAATAGCCTCATCAAAAGCCTACCTATATACTTCCAGAGAGTGGAGTCTTTGGGCTGTCCATGTGCCAGTTCGGTCCAGAAGGTTGGGAGAGCGGCAACTACTACTCTACAACTCAATGGACTCACCCAGGACACCTAGTGGGGAGATGATGATAGACAACGGCTATTCCAGGGAATGGAGAGAGTCTGCAGCTGCAGGCAGGATAATCCCATCCATTTTATCCATGGGATATAAGCCCCCTCTCACTTGGAGGTGGAGTGGACATCACCATCCCAGACTCCTCAGGACTGGCGAAGAGCTAGGGACTACAGTGGACTTACTGGTATTCTGTTATAGACATATGGTGATTCACGCAATGGAAGAAATTACAACATTGATGTGGAGCCAGTGGCCACTGGACACTTTGGGGGCAGGGAGAGGGAAAAGCAGTTGTGATACAGGGGCTTTTTCAGGACTTAGGAATTATCCTGAGTGACATTGCAACGACAGATATAGGCCATTTTATATCATCATATAACATGCAGAAATGTGTGGGAGAGTGTGTGGTCTACAATATGAACTATGGTCCATGCTTAGTGGCAAAGCCCCAAAATGTGTATATCTATTGCAGGTGATGTGCCACACTTTTTAAGGATGTTTATGTGGGAGGCTGTGGGAAGTGTGGGAGGAGGGAAATATGGGAATCCCTATAATTTTTGTGTAACATTTATGTAATCTAAGTATCTTTAAAAAAAATAAAATAATATTTAACTTAAAAAAAAACGCCTACCTATAGTGGGTTTATACCCACAGGAATGGATTAGATTTAAGAACATCTTTTTCTGAGGTACATGCAGGGCAGCAGTCATTGTCAAGAAGATAACATGAAGAATGAAGGAGTCTTGTTTCCTGATGGCAGCACGGCCATTGAACCAGTCTTGGGTTACCAATACCCAGACTCCTTTTTGCATGAGACTAATAAACCCCTGTTTAATAAATTATAGTTTGGTGGTTTTCTTATACTTTCTGGGAAATACAATCCTAAATGAAATAGAGAATAATTTTTGTATATTATTGTTGGTCTAACAATAACATTTATAGAGAGCATTTAGTTTAGGATCTAGCACACAGTACCTTTCACCTAATAGACCTTTTTCAATCCTTCCGTAAAGTCTTTGCACCATTAAAAATTGTTAAATGTTCCCTCCTTCTCAAAATATTCTCTTGCTTTTCTCTTAATCTCTTTGGCTACTCCTTCTTAGTACTTTGCAGGCTCTTCTTCCTCTAGCTATCCCCCAAGTGTTTCTATTTTTCAGAATACTGTTGCAGGTTCTCTTCTCTCCACAAACAAGGATATTCTCATTCATTTTGAGTTCAATGACCCCCTACATGCTGATAAATCAATCTATATTTCTAATACAGACTTCTCTTCACTGGAAATATATATATTCAGACATATATATTTGGATATCTCTATTTGAACCTTCCACAATTTAATAGGTTCTATGTTTCCTCTCCCAAATGAATGGCATCACTGCCCATCCTGCTGCCCTACTAAAATGTGAATGCATCATTACTTCCTGTATCTCTCTTTACCTTCAGATTCAGTTAATCACCAAATCCTGTTGATTCTACCCACTAAAATTATCACAAATCCATATGCTTCTCAGACTCCACAATGTTACTACACTAGTTCAAGCTAGCATCACTTTTCTCCAAGATTACAGAAACAGCTTTCCTTCTGCTTTGATCCACTTCATTCCGTTCTTCACATTGTAGCCAGGGCGATCCTTACAAAAATAGCAAATTGCATTGTCATTCACCTGCCTAAAGCTTATAATAGTTCCCATCATAGTCTTGACGAAAATGTCCAAAGTCCCTGACATGGCTTGCAAGGAAGGACCTTAATGTAATTCCTTAGATTCACCTCTTGCCAATTCCTCTTCACAGAATATATTCAGTTCTTCAAGTGTGCCTTGCTCTCTTTGGGCCTTTCCTGCTGTTCCTATTTCCTGATATTGAGGTATCTGCTTGCTGCCTACTCCAACCTCATTTTCCTTCACCACCTGTGTTAAGAAATTTATTTGGAGTAACATACACTCAGTTAAAAGAATACATTTCTCAGTCACTCTGGCAGCTAGAATAGAACATGTACCTTAGTGCTGGTAAGTATGACATAAGCAAAAGTATGGGGTGCTTCTGGGAAATATCCTTAAAAGTGAAGAAGGAAGATTCCAGGCATACTGCTGCCTGGAATAAAGATATGATGGCTGAAGATATGTCAGGCATGCTGAATAATGTGCAAGAGAACCAGGCTCTAGAGAGAGCAGAGTGGTGAACTAGATGTAGCCTATATTGTCGCTCTCTGAACTTTTACCTGAGAAATTAATTTCTATTTTGTTCAAACCACTTTTATTTTTCTATTTTTTATTTTAGTAACATACATATGTGTGTATGTTACATATATATATATACACACACACATAACCAAAAAGTTCCCCCTTTAACCACATACAGACATAAAATTCAGTGTGTTAATTACGCATATCTCTGCAACCATCACCTTCATCAGCCTCATCCAATGACAACTACTGCAACACCTCCAATAGAAATTCTGTACCAATTAAACATTATCTACCCCTTCCCTAGCCCTTCCCAGGCCCTGGTAACTTGTATTCTAGTTTTTGACTGTATGAATTTGCTTACTCTAATTGTTTCATATCAGTGAGGTCATACAATATTTGTCCTTTTCTGTCTGGCTTAGTTCATTCAACATGATGTCTTCCAGGTTCATCCATGTTGCATGTATCAGAACCTCATTCCTTTCTTCAACTCACATTTCACTGTAGGTACAGACCACATTTTGCTATTCATTCATCTGTTGATTGTCACTTAGGAAGCTTCCATCTTCTGGAAATTGTGAATAATGTCACGATGAAGATTGATTCCCTGCTTTCAATTCTTTTAAGTACACACCTAGAATTGGGATTGCTGGGTCATATGATAATACTTACCTTTACCAGGGACCACCAAACTGTTTCCACAGAGGCTGCAACATTTCACATTCCCACCAACAATTAATGAGTGTTCCTGTATTTCTACATACTCTCTTAACACTTGCCATTTACATTTTTTCAATACTAACCATTTTAGTAGGTGTGAAGTAGAATTTCATTGTGGTTTTGATTTGCATTTCCCTGATGGCTAATGATATTGAACATTTTTTCATGTGCTTTTTGGCTATTTGTATATTTCTTTGGAGAAATGTCTATACAAATCTTTTCACCATTTTTTGATTAGGCTTTTTGTCTTTTTCTTGAGTTGTGGAATTTCTTTATAGATTCTGGAAATTTTCAGATACATGGTTATCAAATATTTTTCTCCCATTCTGGAAGGTGTCTTTTTACTTTCTTGATGAAGTCCTTTGATGCACAAAAGTTTTAAATTTTGATGCGTGATCTAGTTTTTCTTTTGTTGCTTATGCTTTTAGTATAAGGTCTACGAAACCACTGCCTAACACAAGATTCTGAAGATGTTTTCCTATGTTTTCATATAGGAGTTCTGTAGTCCTAGATCTTATATTTACGTCTTTAATCCATTTTGAGTTAATTTTGTTTATGGTGTGGTGTAGGTCCCACTTCATTCTTTTGCATATGAATATCCAGTTCTTTGGCACCCTTGTCAAAAATCAGGTAGACATAGATGTGAGAGTCTATTTTTGAACTCTCACTTCTATTCCACTGGTCTATATATCTGTCCTTAAGATGGTACCACATTGATTTGACAATAGCTTTGTAATATTTTTATAAATCTTAAAGTATAAATTCTCCAACTTCTTTTTATAGATGTTTTTAACCATTTGAGACCCCTCTACGTTTCCAGATAAATTTGATGATTGACTTTTTCATTTCTGCAAATAAGGATGTTGGAATTTTTATTGGGATTTCACTAAATCTGTAAATCGTTTTGGGTAGAACTGACATCTTGACACTATTCCATCTCCCAATCCATGAGCATGGACTGTTCTTTCATTTACTTAGGTCTTAATTTCATTTAGCAATGTTTTCTCTGTATAAGTCCTTTACATCTTTGGTTAAATTTATTCCTAGATATTTGATTCTTTAGTTGCACTTGGAAATGGATTTTTTTTTCTTAACATCCTCATCAGATTGTTAATTACTAGTGTTAAGAACCACTACTGATTTTGCATGTTGATCTTGTACCCTGCCACTCTGCTAAATTCATATATTACCTCTAATAACTTTTTTTGTGCATTTTTGGAACTGTCTATACAAACGATTGTGTCATCTACAAATCGTGAAAGTTTTACTTCTTTCTTTCCATTTTGGATGCCTTCTACTTCTTTTTCTTGCCCTGGCTAGAATGTAGAGTACAATGCTGAATACCAATGGTGACAGTGGTCATCCTTATCATGTTCCAGATCTTAGAGGGAAATCTTTCAGTCTTTTATCATTGAATATGATGTTAGCTATAGGTTTTTCATATACATCCCTTTTCATGTTGAGGATGTTTCCTTTAGTACTAGTTTTCAGGGTGTTTTTATCAATAAATGATGTGAAATTTTCTCAAATACCTTTTCTGTGTCAATTGCGATGATCATGTGGGTCTTTTTCCTCTTCATTCTGTCAAAGTGGTATATTACATTAATTGATTTTCTTATGTTGAACCATCCTTGCATAACTAGGAAAAATCCTACATGATTATGGGGTATAATTCTTTCAATGTGCTGTTGGATCAGTTTGCTAGTATTTTGTCCAGGATTTTTGCATCTATATTCATATGGGTAATAGTCTGTAATTTTCTTTTCCTGTGGTTTTTTTATCAGATTTTGGTATTGGAATGATGTTAGCCTCAAAAAATGAGTTAAGTAGTATTCCCTCCTCTCAAATTCTTGGAAGTATTTGAGCAGGATTGGTAATATTTTTGGAATATTTGCTAGAATTCCCCTTGAAGCCATCTGGTCTTGGGCTTTTATTTGTTGGGAAGTTTTTGATTACAGATTCAATATCTTTACTTGTTATAGGGCTGTTGTGATCTGTAGTCTATCCTGGAAAATAATTCATGTGCACTCAAGAAAATGTTTATACAGCTGTTTGGGGGTACAGTGTTCTGTATGTCTGTTAGGTCTAGTTCATTTATATTGTGCAAGATCTCTGTTTCCTTACTGATCTTCAGTTTAGATGTTCTAGTCACTAATTATAGTGTTGTTCTGATTTCTCCCACTATTATTGTAGAGGTGTCTATTTCTCCCTTTAGTTTTGCCAGTGGGGTACCATAGTCATGTGTAGAAATATTTATCATTATTTCTTACTTCTGTGGTCTTCCTTTTACAAAATTTTATAAAAACTCATACTATTTACAGGTTTCTTCTGTCAGTTGATATAGAGAACTCTGACAAATACAATCTCTTTCTCATTTCTGTTTCTGTATACTTTTAAAACTTTCTTTGTGGGTGTATATTACACAACCAAAGTCTATAACACACTAGTTTGAAAAGATCAACTCAATAGCATACATATTCTCTGCTACCATATCCCTCTGATGCCCCTCTTTATGATGTTTTTTTTTCCCACATTACCTCATATTTTGCATATCCAGTATCAGGAAATATGCTTATTTCTTATTCAATTGTATTCTAACCCTTACAGGAATTAAATAGTAGAGTTGCATATTAAGGACACAGTACTATTATGCTTTGCATTTATCCTTTTACTTAACTTTACTGAAGATCTTCACATCTCCATACTGCTCCAAGCCTCTCTTTTCCTTACAAACTTAAGAATTCCCTTTGGCAATTCTTGTAAGGTGGGGATTTTGGTGACAAACTCAGTTTTTGTTTATCTGTGAAAGACTTAAACTCCCCCTCATCTTTGGAGGACTTTTGCCAGATAAAAATTTGAGACTAGCAGGTTTGTTGTGTTTTTTTTTTTCAGTACCTTGAATATATCATACCACTATCTTCTCTCCACCATGGTTTCTGATGAGAAATTGGCAATTAGCCTTTTCGAGGGTCCCTAGTATGTGATGAATTGCTTTTCTCTTGCTGCTTTCAAAATTCTCATGTTGTCACATAGTCCCTCAGACACTGCTCAGTTTTGCTATTCTTTTCTCTGTTCTTCTGTCTCTGTGATTTCAATTGTTTTGTCTTCTAGTTCACTGATTCTTCTGCTCATTCAAATATGCTGTTGTATGCCTCCAATGAATTTTTAATCACGATCGTGCTTTTAATCCCCATAATTTCTAACTTTCTTTTTAAACTTTATAATTCCTTTTGCTCACACATTGCCTTAATATCCTTTAGCTCTATGTCCATATTTAGTTTATTTCTAAAGGAATTTGAATTAACATTTTTGATTAGCTACTCCAAAGTCTGTATCTCCTCTGATGTTTCATTTCTTTGATTGATCCATATATTCTTGTTTCTTAGTATGGCTTGTGAGTTTTTGCTGATATCTGGGTATCATTTTGACATACTGTAATGGTTTGACAGTTTTATGTAATTATGAATTCCAAAAATATAAATTGAATCATGCTTGTAGACTAATCTCCTAATCTGGGCGTGATTGAGGTGTTAACTGCCACGCCAGTGGGATGTTGAGCCCCACCCCTTGGTGGGTGTGGTCTCAAGTATAAAAGGCCAGACAAAAGACAGAAGGAGCAGATTTGGAGAAGCAGTTCTGATGTTGGAAAGGAGCGCTCCAGAAGAAGACAAGTGAGCCGTTCACCCGATAGTCTACAGCTGGCCTTGTGGAGAGACGCAAAAGCGTAGAGAGCCTCATGGTCTACAGCTGAACTTGTGGAGGAAACAGAAGATAAGCCCAGAGAGAAACACAGCCCCGGGAACAGAGGAACCCAGAAGCCCGAACCCTGGAGTCATTGGCAGCTGTCTTGCTCCAACACGTGGACTTTGGTGAGGGAAGAAATTTATGCTTTGTGGCCTGGTAACTGTAAGCTTCCACCCCAAATAAATGCCCTTTTTAAAGACTGACCAATTGTTGGTATATTTCAAAAGGCACCCCTGTGGCTGACTAATACACATACTAATTCTGAAACTCAGTTTTTCCCTCATGCCTTGGGTTTTATTGCAAATTGGATATGTGTTAACACTTCTCTTTGATGCTTAGTGCAGGGTATACTAAATCTTTAGAGCAGCCAAGGTTTAATAGTTAAGATTTTCTCAGGTCTTCTGCAACTGTTTCTTGTCCTGGACTTGTAGTGTAACTCTTTAAATTGCCCTTTTATTTGCAATTGTTTCATGTCCAGGAGAAGGCTTCCATTCTTCTGTTTCTTCTCCAGGAATCCTGAGCTGTTCTGTTTTTGTGCAGATTTCTCTCCCCAGCTCCTGTTATTTGCTCAACTGGTCTCCCTCACTCAGTGTGCAGTTTTCATTACACTTTTCAGCCTTGGGTGCCATTCTGCCTTACTGTAGTTAGGCTCTTTTTCCCCTGAGGCCTTTCTGCCTCCGCTAACTTCCACATTAGGCCGTCCTGCCCCAGGGAATCAGATGAGGTCAATGTTTTAAAAAATCTGTTTTTTCATTTAAGTGCTCCAGCAAATAAAGACTGGGTTGAGTGTGTACACTTCTTGACAACAGTTTTGCCATGGATCTCTTTTGTTTCTTGGGGAGTTCTGCCCTGGGTATATGTGCCTGGATATATGTGGGTTCTAACTCACTGCTGTGAGTGGCTCTGTGGTCTGTGTCAACGGCAGGAGATATTCGGACCAGAGTGCTGCTCCTGTGTGCCACACAGGACTAAGTGACAAAGAGGGATCCAGACTGGTAGGTCTGACTCACAGATCTTACCTTCATTTTGGTGCTTTTTTTTTTTACCTTTGACTCAGCATTTTGGGGGTCTTTCTCCAGTCTCTGTCTTCCTCCACAGTTCCAAGCAAGAAGGATTTGTCCTTTTATTAGTTGTTTCTGAGGGGAGACTTTTCTGGGAGATGCCTTACATCACCATCTTGATGACATCCCAAGCCACTGTTATTTTTTGTTTTGTTTTCTGTCATAGGCAAATGAATCTAAACTAAACTAATACTCCTGAAATAATCCTTGTCTTCTCTTGTTGCCTCCATACCATTCCCCCTGGCTGATTACCTTGCGCTCCCCTTTTAGATGTTAGGAATTCTTTTAGCAAGTTGTCCATGGCCCTGTCTAGGTTAGGTTAGGTACTTCTGTTACATATTACTATAGCAACTTCTACTTTCCATGTCAAAATAGCTATATTTTATTGGAACTGTTTGTTGAATATGTATTCTCTATTAAACTAAATTCTATGAGTGCAAGAATAAGTCTATTCTTCCCATTATTGTATTTAAGGCCCTAGTGCAATGTCTGGCATATAATATACATATAATAATAAACAGAATAATTATTAGTGGTCTGACAATAAATGAACAAATAGTAGCTATTATTATAAATTCATATCATAAAGCAGGTCAAAGGTACTATGGAGGGTGTTTTGTGGACTATGGTTGGTCTACTAAGATCTATGTGTCCTAGAACCTTACATGGATGATAGATAGGATTAATCAATGAAGGAGCATGTTATTGTGGATGCTCCTATATTTTCATCCTTTCTTAGCTCTGGAATCTCTTCTGAGTCCCCAAACCACTGTGGTCTTAGAGGAGATCTTTCCATCTAAAAGCCTTCCTAAAAAGGGGTCAGCCTTAACACACAGTAAAATGCTCACATTTATCTCAGACACTCTATAGCTTGATGGAGCTTACATGCCAGTAGAGGAGATGATTAACAAACAAATATATAACAAAATGCCAGGTAGTGATGCACATTATAAAGATAAAATGTAGAAAGAAAGGCGGCAAGTGATACAGGGTAAAATTTTAGTTATGGTGATCAGAGAGGGTTTCATTGAGGAAGTAACATTCAATTAAGAATCCAAATAAACGTAATACATACTGGAATTTTCTGAGGATAATACTTATCAAGTATATTTTGTAAGTACATATTTTAATTACAATGACTATTCTGTAATATTCTTAAGCAATAGAAAAATGTCAAAATACTTACCTCCAATAGATTTCCATTCTTTTTCTGAATTATAGATCGCAAGAGGTTGTGACTAGTATGTATGACATTGTCAACATATGGTAAACATTCTGACTGATAATCAAGACTCAAAACCTTGAAAACACCAATGCGCTTCTCAATGGCCATACTAGCGATATGTCTAAAATAGTTTATGAATTTATCTAGTATAATTTTAAACTGTGTTGAAGTTAAGTCTCCTCTCATAGATGATAGTTTCATACTCATGATTTTGGCCTTCTCTACAATGGTACAATACTTTGTAAACTTGTAGCTGTAAAAATTAACTAGGTTCAATGAATTACCAATAATAGTCAGGAGGCTTGCAATCTGTAAAAGAAAATGTTAAAAAGTTAGTCAGACTTTTTATTTTAAGGGTGATAAAAAGTATAGTTTAATATGCTAATAGTTTCTGTTAAAATAAAGTAATAAGTCTTATGTGGAGTTCATTTCATTAGGAACCTCTTTTAAGATCTAAATATGTTGGAAATATAAGCCTTCAAGGAATTTAGATGGCTTTTTTATATTTGGTTTTTAAGGAAGGTTTATTAGGCTATTTAACTTTATAATTATGTTATTTTTAGTCCTTTACTGGAGATACCAATCATTTATTCTCCTACTAGCCACCCTGTTTCAGAGTATATGCTCTAATAATAGCCCAAGAAAAGGCGCCTCCATATACTATGTGACCTCACCTAATTCCCAAGACACAGCTGATTTGTTTAGGGTAGAATCATGACCCAAACTAAACCAATTAGATTCTCTTGTGAATTTGAACAAACACACCCAGTTAGATGGCAATGGAAAGAGTTGAGGCCATGGCAAACCAACATATTGGCAGGTGGAAGATGAAAAGACACACAGATGTGAGCAGAGATAAGCTAAGAGACCATAAGGAAGACAGGTGGGTAGATAATCTTAGAATGACTATCCAATTGCCATGAATTATTATATTCTAATCTTTCAAAAAAATCTGTTTCATCTAGGATAATTTCAGTGGGTTTCTGCTCCTTAAACTGAAGATTTCCTAAGATGAACTAATTTGAAACTTACTTTATTTTGGTAGGCAGGATCCATCTCAAAAAGAATCTGACAATCTGGCCATCTGGTCTGTTCCTTACATTCTCTTAAACTTTCTGTCATATTAGGTAATTCCACAATTGAAACAAAATTAATAAAGATAGACAGGCGGGGATCTTGGCAAAGAGGAATAATTGTGGCTAAAATAGAGAATTCAAAAGTTTGTTTTTGTCAGAAACAATATAAAACAATATAAAATAATCCATGCCATCTAGAATTATTGAAAAATAAAACTAATTTATTTTGAAGGCTACAGACAGTAATCTATACTGACAGATAACATTCAAAGTTAGGTGTTAAGATTTGGATTTAATATTATGGAAACAAAAGAACTACTCATAGATAACTGGGTGGAGGGGGCATGATTAAAACAGAAAGTGAGAATAAATCATTCAGTTACAAATTTGAAGTATATCTGCTATGTAGAGCACTGTAATATTGTGACATAATGAAGACTAGAAGATACAGTCTCTACTGCTAAGGAGTTCATAGTCTAACTAAACAACTAGATATCCATAGGCAAAAATATAAATGAACCCTGACCTACATTTTACTCCTTATACAAATATCAACACTTCACTCCTTAAACAAAAGTCATACACTTAATTATAAAATGCAAATCTATAAAACTTCTAGGAGAAAATCTATGTGACCTTGATATAGGAAAAATATTTTTAGATATGAAGCCAAAACCACAATTCATAGAAGAAAAAAGTTGATAAATTGGACTTTATCAAAATTAAGACGTATATATAAATATTTCTCACAGCTCAACAATAAGTAAACAAACTCCACAATAAAAAATGGGCAAAACATTTAAGGAGATATTTCACCAAAGATGATATACAAGTGGAAAATAAGCATATGAAAAAATGATCAATACCATTACTAATTAGTGAAATGAAAATTAAAATTGCAGTAAGATATCACTACACACCTATTAGAATCAGGCAATACCAAGTGCTAGTGGGAATGCAAAATCATACAACCACTTTGCAAAAACAGTTTGGCAGTACTTATGAACATATAACTATCTTAAGATTCAGCAATCCTACCTTAGACATTTACCCAAAAGAAAACTCATATGTATACAAAATCCTGTATGTGAATGTTTATAGCAATTTTATTCCTAATTGCCCAAAACAGGACACAACCCCAGTGTAAACGTATAAACAGGTGTGGACACAGGACAGGGTGAATGTCATCAAAATTTATGAAAGTACACGATCTAAAATGTGGACCTTGACGTGGACCAATGACAATGTTTGAGAACTATGTTTCACTATCTGTATGTCAGTTATGTTGGTGCTGCCATCCACATACAAAAAGGTTTTGGTATGTGGGGGCGGAATGGGGAAGGAGGTTGAGTATATGAGAATGTCTTGTATTCTGTGTGACTCTGCTGTGACCTAAAACTTCTTTGAAAAT
>PVKH010024153.1:0-13732 GCA_004027955.1 Chaetophractus vellerosus
GAGCCAGAGCCAAGGAAAATTACAGCCGGCCGCTGCCATCAGCGGAGTGGCGTGAGGGGCGCGCCTACTCCAACAGGAACTATTTCAGTTGTGTGATAATTTAACACGCTTAGCACTACGTTTAGAACACCTGACTTTCTCTCTTATGCAGACATACGCCTTCCGTTTGGTAAGCATCTTCAACTCCACTTTTTATAGAGACGAAGAAACAGATCAAACAAGTGAGGGGCAGTGATGACCCCTGGACTCAGCTTCTAACACTGAACAGCATATTCTTACAGTGATCTGTGCCGCACTGTGCACTTTACAGACCACTCTCAAACCGTCAGCTTATTCCGTTTTTACCACGTTCTGCTGGTTTGACCCTCTGACATTTTGCTAACGAGAGCAGATGGAGCCACGGCACACGCCTGCTCACTCGTCTCCAGGTCTCGGATTTTTGATGGTCGCCACTGACCTTTCTGTCCTCGGTGGCCGCCTTTCGGGGTCGTTCCACACTGCCAACAGCAAATGAATTTTCAGAAGCCTGGGGTCCGTGCATCATATGTGCCCGGGACCCGCGATGAAAGGATTGAAGTAACCCTAAAGGCATGATTTGTTAGGTCAAGGACTATCGATGTGTAAAGACCCGGGCACTGCATTCATGGTGCACTCCCATTTACCTTCTCACGTGATGTGCATCATCAGACAATCTGGCTGCTAATCAGAAGTTGATCTGACAAAGCAGTTATGAGAAGGGAGTTCATAAATAATTAATTAGGCTAAATCAAGGATAACTGAAAAATTGCAAGCCATTTTGGGTATGACGAACTATCCTTGGAAAGCGTGTAGGTTCTCTTAGCATGCCAGAGCTGTTAGGACAAATACCACAAACAGGTTGGCTTGAACAACAGGAATTTATTGACGTCCAGAATCCCGTCTCTACTGGCCACTGTCTCCAGGCGGCCGTGGCGTCCTGGTGCTGGCTCACACAGCTGGGGGCTCCTTGGCTGGCACCTCCTTCTGTCACATGGCAGTCTGCCATGCTCCCTGGCTTTTGACTTCGGGCTTCTGCTTTCTGACTCCTTCTCCCATGTCCAACTTCCTTGGGTTATAAGATCTTCAGCTGATGGACTAAGGCCGCTCTCATTCAGTCTGGCCACCCCTTAACTAATAATGTCTTAAAGCTCCTGTGTGTAAATGAGTCCGCACTGGCAGGAGAGAGGACTAATATCTGAACGTGTCTTTTGTGGGGTACACGGTTCAATCCCCAGCAGGTTTTACAATTAAATAATTTTATCCTAGCTTCTCACCGTCCAGGATATTGGAGACGTAGTCAGAATTATGGAGCTGCTAGTGTTGAAATCTTGGGGTTGGATAGGCCTTGATTAGGTTACAGTGGCTACCTTCCCTCTAGGCTAAATGAACTAGTGCTTGCTAACTCAGATTTTCTGGTAAGAAAGGATAGTCTGAGGTGAAAGCAGAAAGCTGACTCCCTAAGTTGTCCCCCATTTTATCATCCTCATTACCTAGTTTGTAATATGGAAATTCACAGTCAGACTCCAGCAGCTTTCCTTCACCATTACCAATAGGTAAATTGGTACCAGTTAGCAGTAATTTATCTGGAGAGTTGGTCTATTTGAAGATGTAACTGTAACTATAATTACCTGTATAACTTCAGGTAAATGCCTATCACTTTCCCAGAACAGTGAAGCTCCTCAGATAGATGGGAAAGTCCATGTGGAAGTCGTGGGGTTTGAGGCTTCTGTACCTTTGAATCAGGGTGCACAGAGCCATCTGTGGAATTGTTTAATGTTGAATATTCCGAGCATTTACAGTCACATCCGTCTCCACAGCTCCTTCTGAAGTTCACTTAGGATGAAGAACAGCTCAGCTTCCTCACTCCCAGCCCCTGCAGTGGCCAGAACAGGACTTCTGCTGGGGTGGAACAGGCCCTGGGGCGGGCCTCGGAATCTAAAGCCGCCAGAGCCTGCTGTGTGTGTGCACTATATTTCCCTGCCCTCACTCTCTCCACCACCAGAACTTTTTCCTGGTTTTGTTTGACTTTGGGAAGACAAAAGATGAAGAAATCATGAAACCTTCTCAGATACGTGGTCAGCAATGAGAGAAGGCATTCACCTGCCTCGTCCGCCTTGCTCCCTGGTGGCTGTGATTTCCATCGTCATCAGCCAGCCAGGCAGCTCCCTAATTAAACAGTGAGAGCTTCATCAGCTGCAGGCCTTGAGACACCAGTGAGAGCGACAAACGAGGGAATGTGACTGGGGGAAAGCAGCTGTAGCTCATGGAGTGCCATCACGCACAGAATTTCAAGTGCAGGAAGAGGTGGCTACAGCTGGACTTGCTAACCAGCACTGACCAGAACACTGGGCCCTACCTGGTCCGTAAGCTAGCCTTCTCTTCCGTGGAGACTCGACTAAACCACTCAAGCTTGCTTGCTCTCCCCCTTCCTTCCTACGAGATCCCAGTCAGACATGACACACTGCTTCGGTTTCTGGATTGCCCTGGAAGCTGGCCTTAGGTCTTGTGTCTGCAAATTGAATTGTTTGTATCTAGATCTCCTGAGGAAAACCGTGCGTCCCTCTTCAATTTCTTTTCATTGTTTGCAGTAGTTAGCCAGGAGCCTTGCAATTACCTGAGAGAGAGGATGGCGGCCTCGTGACCAGGGCGTTCCAGCGGGAGAGAAGGCATTGCTTCATTCTGTGGGAGCCGCACGTTTCCCAGAGCAGTGGCTCCTACCAGGCTGGCTCAGGGGCCACTGTGAGGAGAAGCCCATGACGCAGAGTGCTTCGGGGGCTGAAGACCCTGTGCAGAGCCCCTTTCTGGAGTCACGCACACGGTCGTTAAAGGAACGCACTTAGCTCTCAAAGGCCGTTTTCAGATCTTAACTTCGCCTTTTAAAATATGTCAGGGAATTCAGGGAATTCTCTAGGTTTGGAATTGCTGCCTTTTCCCTAGAAAATAATGGAACCTGAAACACTGAAAACTTAATGCAAATGTCTTTTGGTTTAACTCTTTGCCAGTATCTCTGTCTCTCCTCTGCTGCCGCACGGGGGCAAGTGCCAGCGCCATGGAATCCTTTGCCGGCTTCCCCAGACCATCCAGGAACCGACCTGTGTCACTTAAGCGCACTGCGCGGCAGCTGGGAGGAAAGCTGGTTGCCCAGGAGCTTTTTCACGCTTTTCCTAGAATTGCTTCACGTATCAGCTCCCCACAGCAAGAGCAGTTTCCTTCAAATCTGGTCAAAACCTCACCTGTTTCTGGAGAGATGTCTTGGAATACAGAAGGAGAATTATCAAATAATTATTCCCCTTTTATGTTATTTTATTTGACTTGAATATGATTGTAAGTTCTCAGAGACAAAGAGCCAATTTATTGTTCATTTGTGCTTTTATTCTAAAAGTACACAAGCAGCATAAAAACACTAGTCATTAAAGAAACTTACAATGAAGTTAGTGAAAATGATCCAAAATTCTGCCCTCAAGGGTTAATAACGTTTGGTATTTTCCTTAAGCATTTTCCCTTCTTAGGCATTTACCCAGGAAAACGTATATTTGTGTGTATATGTTTGGTTTACCAAAAGTGGAACCATATTTAACTTGCTGATTTGTGGGATATTATTTTCATACATTAGAAATGTTTCCAAGTATGTGTAGTTCTACACCATCATTTTTCATGGTTTAATTTTATTTCCTTTTATGGACTTACCATTATTTAATTTTCCAAACACTTTAGCTGGGCATTTAAGTTGTTTCCACTTTTCAGTGTGGTAAAAAATAGCTGGCATTTAGGTCCTGTTACCTAACCTACAAAACAGGTAAGAAATCCGACCGCACATGCTTTGTGCGGGGATGGGATGAAATAGTGTTTGAGCAAACCACACTAAAATATTCTCAAACAGCTTTTCCAAAGTATACAGATTCTCAAGTGTGTTATCATATGGCTGTATGTACTTGTAATTTTAAATCTTTGCATCTGTATCATATGTCATTTCTTATCCCTAATACATATTCGCAGTCTGGTCTGAGCTTACTAGGTCGCTCATTCCACAATTATGCAAAAGTGGTGTTTTCTGTGTTGGACACGGTGCTGAACGCTCGGAATATAGTTGAGCATAAGACACGCACGGTTTAAGCCTAATGGAGCTTTACGTTCTCCTGGAAGACAAAGCTTTTACAGACTGGAAAGCAAACAAACAAGATGAATTGTGACAAACGGTATGAAGGAAATGAATAAGGGGTTGAGAATGAAAATAATGGGGCTGGGGAATGAAACTGCAGATAAAATATTCAAAGAAAACCAAAGAGGTGACATTTAAACTGAGGCAGAGAGGATGGGAAGAAAAACCATAAGAAATTGGAAAAAGTGGGTAAAAAAACTGCAGTAAGACGGGGACATGTGGGAAGCTGAGAGGCTGACAAGGTGGGCGGCGTAATCGAAGGTCCCATGGACAGGCAAGGAGCTTTGTTTTTGCCAAAGTGCAATGGAAGCCACTGGATTGTCACCTCCTTTATTATTCTTTCTTCTGTTTCAGGTTGAAAGCCTCACTCATTTTATTTTTCCCTTTATATTAAGACAAAACAGATTTAACACATTTCTTTCTTGATATGCCTCACCCACATACTAAATTTGTCCCGTGTGGTGCCTCAGTTGTAACTTTAATGTTAATGAAACAGTAACTAGTTTTCCAGAATGTCTTATAATTTGTCAGCTAGAAAATCGCCCTTTGACCTTTTGGAAACCCATCTGTCACTGAGAGAGATGAGTTCAAATTGCGAACTATGATTGTGGATTTCTCTATTTCTCCTTATGGTTCTGTCAACTTTTGTTTAATATATATTTGATACTCTTTAGTGGCATAAAAATTTAGGGTTGTTTATCTTCTTGTTGAATTGTTTCTTTTGTTATTGTGAAACGTCCACTTTTTCTTGAATAAAACTTTTGCCTTAAAATCTTCACCTGTCATTGATATAGCTGCAACATTTCCTTTCAGTTGTTTCCATAGTATATCTTTTTCTTGTTCATCCGCCTTATGTTTTGAAAATATCATCCTACCCCCATGCACGAACACCCATTCTGCCATTTGATTCTCACTTCCCGTCTTCAAACCGTGCTCAGCATCATCGGGGATTTTCTTTGTGATCTCCGGGCTTTGTACCCTGCTTCGCACAGCTCACGGTGATGCCACTGTCTAAACGAGTCACCGATATGGTGCTCTGGTATTTTTTATAATTTTGTGCTTGGGCTTGTTTTTCGTCCATCTGAAATTTTGGATTATGTTAGGATGGACGTAGCGGGCGCAGGTTTTGGGGTTGGGCACCACTGACCAATTAATTCTGATGCACAGTAAAGGTTGAGAACAACGTTGGCAACATAGAGATGTGCATGTGAATTGAATTTGGGTAAATTTATGGTTTTTTCCTGACTCAACCTGTGAAAAATAGATGATTTCAGAATTTTTATAATTATATATTTTTAAAAATATTTCCTTAATTTTCTAATACTTGTGACTTTATGTATGTCAATGTAATTTTATTTGGCTAACAGTTTCATTGCTGTTACATTTTCAAGTTTAATTTTCCTCTGGTTGTATACTTTTTCCCCTTGATTTCTATTTCATTTAATTTTACTCTGATTAACAGTTTTGCTTTCTATTGTTTAGATTTGCATTTGTCTTGCTTATGTTTACCTCTTCTTTAATTCTTCAGTTTTCCGGCATTATTTTGTGTTTGGTTGTCTTGTAAAGAGCAAATGTTCCCTCATTCTCAGAGTTCTGTTTCCTATTCGTCACCCATTAGGGTACTTTGCAAATACAATGGGCCATTGTCTATGCATGAATTTACCATAGTTAGCATAATTCTATGAAGCTAGCATGTTCTTCATTTCTTTGAGGAGAAAGTGAGATCTTAGGTAGGTGAACCAAATTTCCCAGAGTCACACACCTAAAAATTGTCTATATATTGTGGAAGTTCTTTGAAAAATCTTGTACCTATTGAATATTTTTGCTTTTATATTTCTTTTGCAAATTTTATTGTCTTTTGTTATGTGAAATATATTTCTTTTGTTCTATATTCTTAATGTTAGAAGACATATGTTCTGAAATGTCTCAAGAGGGTACTATCTTCTTATTTCTTGAATTTTTGTCAAGGCCATCTTTGAAATCCTCCTGTTGAAATTTGAAATCCAAGACACTTTTTCTCTCTCACTTTAACTCCAGGCATTTCTTAATATAATTTGGGTATTGTTTCCATGCAATTATTAAAACTTGTTACAATGTATCTTTAAAAGGGTGTTTAGACCACTTAATTCAGCTTTATAGCCAGATTTGTAAGACGGTGTTAGAATCATCTCTGTATTTAGGTGGTTTGAGATCATTTTAAAATAATTTATGTGACTTCCCTGGAATGTATCTCATTATTTCAATCATTCTTTTTGATTAAAGTATGTATTTAAGCATTTCTATCTTTTGCACTTTTGGCATATAAATTGTGCTTTTTGTATCCTTGAATATTTGAGACTTTTTTTCCTCTAATAATTCCCAATAGCACATTAAATAATAGTTTCTTTTCATAACATATTAAGAGTTTGAAGGATTCCTAACTGTTGACTTCAGGTATAATATGACCAATTTCTACAAGTTTTATTTTTTTCCTTCTATATTACATTAAATTTTTAATCTACCATTTAGTTCTGCTGGATTCAGTCATCATGTTCAGATGTAAAACCATATATATATAAATGTATATGTACACACATAAATACACACACACACATATATACACCAGGCGTTCTTTTTTTTTTTCTGCTTTTTGTCCCCCCCCCCACTGCGGTGACGCACCGAGTCAGCTTCACGGGTGAGCGGTGGCCTTGCCCACTCGCGGCGGCTCTGCCCTGCCCGTGGGCGGCTCCGCTCTGCCTGCGGCGGCTTTTGCTCTGCCCGGGGCGGCTCTGCCCCGCCCACGGCGGCTTTTGCCTTCTCAAGCGTCCGCCCACCCGGAGAGGCCCCGGAGACCAAACCCAGGGCCTCGATGTGGCAAACCGGCGCCCTATCCTCTGGGCTATGCAGCCGGCCCCACCACCAGGCGTTCTTAATCAGGGTCTGAGTGCTTGAATTGAAATTCAAAAGCACATTATTCTCGTGAGGACGTGTTGGTGCTGGTGTGAACTATTTATTAAATATTACACAGGACAGTGTGGACTCAGTAAGGGGTCTGTGGATCTCACCTGACTGGCAGAGGGGTCCGTGGGACAAAAGAGGTTAGGAACCCCTGTCATACACACACAGATACGCACATTTATTCATATGTGCACACATACGTATGCACGCACAGATGTACACACACGCGTCGTTGTGGCCCCGTCCTCCTTTGTCCCCAGATGTCATGTATGCAGCCGGGGCATTGCATAACACTGTGTGGTTCAAGTATGGGGGCCGGTAGAAGCCAGGTATTTTTGATTGCGCAGTTATCAGTGAAACTCTTTGAAAACATACCTCAAATAATGGCATACTATTTTGATGATTTATGAATTCAGTAATTAATAACATATTAAATACCAAGCTCAAGTTCTTTCCAAACTGTTTTAGAAAAATAATCATCACCACATGCTCTGGGTTTTTCCAAGTCCCAAAGATGGCACGCACCCTCTGGGTTTTGATGTGCCCCTCATCAGTGCGTAAGTGGGCTGCAGGGAGGAGTCCTAGCTGCTTGTTCCCCACTGCAGCTGCCTTCCACAGCGGCTGAAGCCTGGCGGGGCCTCAGCAAATGTTTACAGAGGGATTAAACGGACATGTGGGTGAATAATACACACCTCAGCTTATAAATGCCGAGCTAGGTAAGGAGAGGGGATAATTCATTAGCCAAAGTCGCACAACTTTCATTGCCAGATCAGCAAAATCACAGCTCAGTTTTCTTTCTTGCCCTCAAGAATTGCTTGATTGTGCAGCGTCCAAACTTTCCATAGCTACCTTTTGGGAGTTGTCACAGAAACTGAGGTGAGAGGGAGAAAAAGGAGAGGTGCATTTCAATTCGATGTCCCCAAACAAAACGACCTCAGCTTAACAATGGGCTAAAGTAGACTTACTATCCTACTGTTGACTTGTTATTATTCTAGCAATGCAAGAACTCTTAACCTTGGTATAAAGGCAGTGGCCACCAGAGGTTCTGAGGGATGGGAGAGGGGGCATTTTCAGGACACTGGATTTGTCCTGCATGACAGTGCAGTGATGGATACAGGCCATTGTATATCTTGTCATAACTTACAAAACTGCGTGGGACAGAGTGTAAACTATAATGTCCGCTGTAGTCGTGGTTAGTGCAGTGCTTCAATTTCACACGCATCCATCAATTGTACCAAACGTGCCACCTAAGGAAGGATGTCGTTAATGTGGGAAAATGTGGGAGGGGGAGGGAGCGGGGCATATGGGAATCCCTCATATTTTTTATCTAACATTTATGTAATCTAAATCTTCTTTAAAAATAAAAAATTAACGATAAAAATGACCTCAGCTTAAATCTATTTGCTTTGTTTATGAAAACAAAACAAATGATAAAGACAGGAAAACAAACCAAGATAAAGTTTAAAAATCAATCCCTGCATGAGGCTCTCTTCTTTACGTATGCAGGTGACTATCACATTTCCTTTTTTTATTAGAGCAGTTGTGAGTTTACAAACCAACCAAAACGCTGCATTGGTGTGGAACATTTGTTACTACTGATGATAGCACTTTTAAAAATAATTGTACTATTTTTTTAACAGTAGTTACTTTGTTATAATTGATGAAAGGTTATCAAAATATTCTATCGTCCATTATTTACATTGGGTGTATTTTCCCACATACCACCCTATTATTAGCACCTTGTACTAGCAGAGTATGTTTGCTATAATTCATGAAAGAACATTGTTATACTATTAACTATAGTCCCTCATCTGCAATAGGGTTAACTGTGATGTCGAGTCCTGTTACACATTTAAATTTTTATTCTAGTAATATATACATCCTAAAGTTCTTCTTTTATCCACATTCATCTACACACTTCAGTGCTACTGGTGACACTCACAATCATGCACTGTCACCACCATCCATTTCCAAACCTTTTCCACAGCTTCAATGTGATCATAATTAATGTATATATATATATATATATATATATACACACACACCTGTAATATAGAAAGACACTTGATATTTTCTTTAAGACAATGAATAAATCATATTGAAAACTTTAGTAGGTATTGAATGCATATAATTAGCTTTTATATTATTAATAAATGCTGTTTTTAGATTTTATCTTTAAAGTATCAGGAAGATTGTAATAACTCAGGATGAAGAGTTGAGACAGGACAATATATTTCCTGGAAAAAATATGAGCTGCCTTCTCCACCTGGGAGCCCAGCATGGCTGTGACAAACGTGGTCATTTCTGCCACTGAAACGTTGCGGAAGTGTCCAGAGCATGCAGACCCGGGACGATTAGTCACAGGCACGTCCACCGAAAGGCACTCTATGGCACCGATAAGCCAAGTTGACTGCAACAATTAAAATCAGCCTGCTTTTAAAAAATCAATCTGCTACTTTCTGTTTTCATTAGAGTCCATGCACAGTGAGCCCTACAAAAAGAGCAACTTTCTGGCCCCACTATATTGATTAGTAAAATGTATAGCAATCAAAACCTGGTTAATACTGCTCTTTTCCTAGTTACTCAAAAATGGATCATTTTTGTCTTTATAAGCATAACATAAATAAAGCTATATTATGCAACGAGATTTCTCTCCCATAATATGTGCATGAAAACTCTCTTTCACGAAGTACTTATCCGTAAAGCCAGTTGACTTACCTATTTAGTTGGAATAGTAATATCTCCTTCCCTTATAGGTTTTCATATAGCATATGGTATAATAAGGTTAAGCCCCATAGGAAGGTTGAAAGGGTAGGCGCACATGCTATGTGCATATCTGTGGACACACATATGTGTGCACGTGGGATTTGTATATGCACGTGTGCACGTGTGCACACACACACACACACACGGGGCTCTTGATGAACAACAGACTTTACACCACTTCACCCCTAAATACCGCAGAATGCGTCTCCTAAGAAAACTAACTTTCATTCAATAATACCGTCTACTATACATCCCATGCTCGGATTTCCTCAGCTATCCCAAGAAGCTTTCAAACACAAGGACCCAATCACATATTACATGCCATACGGATTTTTTTAGCTCATTCATCCTAGAATAGTCCCTCCTCCATCTTTTTCTTCCAGGAATTTGATTTTCGGACGATCCCAGAGTGTCATTGTCAGATGCACGTACTGTATGTCTGACTATTTCCTTGTGATTAGCTTTAGATAACGCGTTTTGGCAAGTGTCCCATGGGTGATGTTGTATATTTCTCTTTGAAGCAGATGCGGAGACATAATGACAGGTTGTCCCACATCCAGTGATGCTAAGTTTAATTGGTTAAATTGGTGACCTGCAGTACTCTCTATTGTAAGAATGCATTTTCTTTCATGTATTTGATAAATAACAAATAACCTGTTTTTGAGACTTTATGAATATCCAGTTTAGAAAAACTCTTACCCACTGGTTTCTGGAAATCACTTTTGTAAACTGAAAAATTAAAGTATTCTTCCATTTGATCATTCCATGGATATTCATTGGAACCTTCTATGTGCTAGGCTTTGTATTAACTGGCGATATAATGAAGGAAAAGGGTGACACACCCCTTCACTCAAGAAACAAATTCTAATGGGAACAATTCTAAACAACCTGACACATATTTTAAAATTTTTATTTATGGATTTATAAATTTTATTTATTTTTCATTTATAAATTTATACATTTTAATAATAGCCAGAAAGAAAACAAACATAATGCTGTAGTAGAAAATAATGTCTTGTTATAATTTAGAGAGAGTGCCAAGAGAAGATTCTAATTGTAGGTGAGATCTGAAATGATACAGAGCAAGCAGTGAGCAGTGTGGAGAACAATGTTTGGGGAGACAGTTAAGATGGATGTTAGAACAATCTAAACAATTGTTAATGTTGAGAATCATTTTTGGGAGTGTAATATCAAATGCAAAGAGGCCAATTTAAAAACTATTATATTCACCCCAGTGAGGGAAGAAAAATTGAAGGAGATATAATCCCCTGACAGCACTGGTCATTTTTAGATGACAATGTTTATATCCTTTTTAGGGCAGAGTAATACTCCGTTGCTCGCATACGCCACCTTTATCTAGTCGCCTGTTTTTGGGCACTTGGGCTGTTTCCACCTCCTGGCTACGTGGATAATGCTGCAGGGAACCTTGGCCAACAGGTGTGTGTTCGAGTCCTTGTTCTAACTTCTTTGGGGACACACCCAAGGTGAAACTGCTGGGCCATATGGTAACTCCATGGTTACCACGCGGAGGGGCCACCACGTTGTCTTCCTCGATGTCTGCACCACTTACATTTCCTCCAGCAACGGTGAAGCCTCCCATTCCTCCACCTCCCAGCCACGAGCAAGAGTGAAGCTCTGTCCCTGCCACAGCTCGGACAACCCTTGAAAACACGCGAAAGGAAACAAGCCAGGCGCCAAAGGACAGGAATTGTGCGATTCCACTTAGGTGAGGCGTCTAGAACGGGCAAATCCGTGGAGACAGGAAGTAGACAGATGAGAAGGAGGGGGAAAGGGGAGCCACCCCTCAGTGGGATGATGACAATGTTCTGAAAAGAGAAGTGCTGGCTGCCCAGCACTGCAAATGCGCCGTTAAAACGGTAAATTTTAAGTTTTGTTCTATGAAGTGAGGGGATTCCTATTTAACTAGTAACACCGCCGTTTATTTTGTCCTGGTGAGGTTGAAAGGAAGCCTAATATCTCTAGACTTGTCATAAGCATAGAAATCACCAATAAATGCTTCCGTGGGTTCTAACAAACGAGCCATTTTTAAGTTACCAGGGAACTCCTTTTTTGGGGTTTTGTCTCATAGCCTCAACTCCTCTCTTCTGGAGGTCCTGAAATGCTGTGATGACTCTACCTTTGCAGATTTAATATTTGGTCTCAGTGAAGGTTTATTCAGCATCGGGTTTGGGGAAGTAGGACGGTCAGTTAGAAGTTGCTGTTTAGGGTAAGAGAATTTCCTCCCGGCAGCCAATATGCTTGCTTTGAGGGCTGTTAAACCAGCAGGGCGCAGCAGGCGCTGCCCGCCAGGGCCCAGGGCCGCAGGGCGTGAGACAGGAGCAGGTTCTGGCTGTCAGGCGAAATGTGTGACCCACAGCCCCTCATCAGGAAGGAGGATGTGACCCGCGACTCAGGCTGATGCCTTCTCTGGATTGGAAAATGTTCTTTATTTCAGTTCCGGAAAGCTTTGGCTTTTCACTTCTAAGAATTTTCCTTTCCTCAGTGCACTGGTTGGCACAAAACCAGCCCCGGAGCAGGAGCCCCTGGAGCAGCGCGGCCCAGGCGGGCCTCTGCCAGGGCGCTTGTGCCACGCCGGGCTCCACACCGGGCTCCACACCCCCCCGCATGGCTCCAGAGTCAGGGCCGCGGGCTTTGTTCTCCAGCCCAGCCCACTGGGCCCCACAGGCTCTGCCAACAGACTGTGTGGCGTCTTGAAGTTTTCTTAGCTTTTCCCCTTTTATCAATAGGGACACGTTATCATTCTTGAGCTATACTGTAAAGTTAGGTCATGCCAGAGAAAAGTTGGAAGTTCATTACTGGCTCACACCAAAATTATCAGGTCAATGAAGTGTGTCTCTAGAAATGCGGAATTGCCCACGTTCTCTTTCTGAATCGACTTTTTAAAAGTCTATCATTCATCCATGAGCATACATAAGCCCTAACTGTATAGTAAAGGCTGTGAACTTACAGAATAAACATGCATTCCATCGTACAGGGTCTCATTCGCCCCTCCAGCAGCACTCTGCGTTGCTGTGAGACATTTGTTACGAACCCTGCAAGAGCATCATCAAAATGTGACTACGCTCTACAGCCCATATCTTACATTGGTGTATTTTCCCCCAAACCCACCCTATTATTTGTTAAAATATATTTTTATTACAGAGGTTGTGAACTTACGAAACAGGCATGCACACGTGTAGAATTCCCACACAGCACCCCGTCGCCAACACACCACACTGTGGCAGAGTATTAGTTAGAGATTATGAGATAATATCCTCAGACTATTCCCACCAGCCACGGCCCACGGCATACATCTGGCACTATTTCCAACACGCCCCCATCATCAGCACAGCACGTCTTTGGCATAGATGCAAGCGTCTCACAGTGTTGCCTTTAACCACAGTCCACAGGTCACTCCAGGTGTGCTCTTCCCACGCTTCTCCACCTTCCCACCGCCGTGCGGGGGCGACGTACACCTGCTCCA
This sequence comes from Chaetophractus vellerosus, assembly GCA_004027955.1. Classification (NCBI taxonomy): domain Eukaryota; kingdom Metazoa; phylum Chordata; class Mammalia; order Cingulata; family Chlamyphoridae; genus Chaetophractus; species Chaetophractus vellerosus. The sequence goes on from PVKH010024153.1 coordinate 13,365, forward strand.
GCTCACAAAGGACGCCCTCGCATCTGTACCATCAACCTCAGTTCTCATCCACGCATTCCTCATCTCTCTGTTCCCCTCAGTTTAATGAACCTTCATTAGATTTATTAAAAAATCCCTTAAAGAGATTAGAGTAAGCTGGGAGTGCTATTAAGAGGTGGGTGTGAATAAGGTGATGCGGACAAACCGACTGGGAAATTTAAACTCTGTCCAGCAAGCCAGTGCTCTCAAAGTCACTGACCCCATCCAGGGGGACGGCTTTGGGCACATGTGGGGGAGGTGGTGAGGGCGGCAGGACTGGGGATTAAGGACTCAAATGTGTGGTTTAAAGAAGTCATAAAGCACTTACAACAGGCCTTTTACATAATTAA
>PVKH010024154.1:0-2500 GCA_004027955.1 Chaetophractus vellerosus
GAAATAAAATAAGCATTTTTAAAAACAAAATATTCAAAATAAGGCAGGCTGGAAGCTTAGAGATTCAAAAGGATAAAACGTGACAGAGCTAAAGTTTTAAAGAACAGTGACAAAGGGCTAAAGAAAACATTTAAAAAGGTACTACTAGGGGAGAGTGGATGTGGCTCAAGCAATTGGGCACCCACTTCCCACATGATAGGTCCTGGGTTCAGTTTCCAGTGCCTCCTAAAGAAGACAAGCAGACAGACGAGGGAGCCATGGTGGGGGGGGGGTGTGCAGGCAGGGTTGAAAAAATAAATAAAAAAAAACAATAAAAATAGTAATCATTAAAGGAAAACACTTTTTAAAAGGTAGTACAAAAAAGAAAGAAGAAAAATTAAAAGAATAAGTTTAAAAGGTAAGGTTAAAAGAATAGAAAATAAGACAATTCAAAAGAGAAACAATTGGAACCCTTTAAGTTAGAGCAATGAAGGAAGCTAAATGATACCAAATGTGAAGCTAACAGAATATGACTATATCCCCAGCAGGTGACAATAACAAGAGGAAAACAGGCAGGGAGCCCACGTTTTCAATGGGGTTGTCTGCATTATGATCCCCAAATTGCCCAAGCTTTTTTTCCTTTATAGCCATTATCCCCAACATTTAGTTATCTGGGTAATTATTTGTTTAGTGTCGTCCTTTCCCTGGAGAGTGCAAGCTCCATGAGGGCAGGGGCCTTGTGTGTTTTGCTTTCCATTGTATTTCCCAGCACTTTAAGTGGTAAACGTTTATGGAATGAATGAATGAATAAAGCAACATCCATAGCTTGTTCTCAGGGGAACAGGGCTGTAGGGCACTGTCATCCCAACAGTCTGGAAAGGGAAACACCAACAAACAACACAACAGTCGTGGGTTCCTTCCTCAGCCCTAGGCAAACCCACCTCTCCCACGCCTGCAGACCTAGCCCAGTCTCAAGATGGCTGGTGTCTCCAGAGCCAGTTTCTTGGCCATTCGCTGACCACCCACGGAAGGGAAGGGCATCATATCTGGCCCCTAGTATCCTCAAGCTTCTGTGAGAAGCGAGGCAGGAGACCAAAAGCCACAATTATAGGGATGGGGGTCACACCCTCTGGCTGCAATTGCAGACCCTTGGGGCAATTCCCTGGGTGACTCTGGAAGGAGAAGAAGCTTCTGGGAGGGAGGCCCGTTTAGATGGAAGCACAAGGTTGTGTCTGTGAGGATGGGTCTTCTCAGGCCGTGGCCAAACCAGGACCTTTCTTCCCATCACTCTTCTTACCTCCAACATCTGTGAATCCCACTATTTGGTCCGTGACCAAGACCTGGTCAGAAACACTGGGGCCCCATTCCTCTGAAAAGAAAACTGAGTTCCAAATTAAGTCTGCCTAAGGAAGCTTAATTAGGTATGCAGAAACATGGCGGAGAACTACGGGGTGTGAGGTTGATTTGATTTAATTATACAGGACGTGAGGCTGTGTGATTCTTTGCAGCCCGCCGAGAGGACGGGCACGTGGCTGAGGTGGGCCAGGTGTAGAAGGGAGCGCGGGTTTAATTTATAAGTGGCGTGTGACAAAGGACTGCGCGGCCCCTGGCTTTGGCAGGTTAATACGCCCTAGCCGAAAGAGAGAGGTGAGACCAGCTCCACGAATCACCTCGCATCAGTCCATTTTTTCCTACTTCATCATCACGCTCGGCAAGCCAAACTAACAGTGCCTTTCCTCGGTGGCTGAATCGGCGCGTGAGCATGTGCCGTGATTTTTAACAAGCGGACTGAAGCCCCTTCCAGAAGGAACTGGACCTGGAAGGACAAAACTTGCAGGATTAGTTGCGGATCTGAAGTAGGATCATTATTAAAAACCTTCATCATGGGCAGAAGCAGAAATTGGTGGAAACGTTGAATGGTGAATTCCCCCTTCCTTATCACTGGCGAATTCCCTTTTCCTCTGTTGCATCTGGGATGGCAGAGGCTGAGGTCCGGATCTACCAAGATGGACTTAACAAATGATTGCCTTCTTTCCAGAGGCATTATCACTGCATCTGGCATGAAGATATTTTTTTGGGGGGGTGGATTATAAGTGGAAATTTATAAAATAGAAGTGTCCACCGGCTGCCTGCCTCCTCATCATTGAAACTTCAGCATAGCTTTTTTTTTTTAATAGAAATTTTGCCCACATATACACTAATAAAAATAAATCTGTTTCCGATTACTAACTATGCAGCCAGGTGCTTGTTTGTTATGAGAAAGGCATGTTCATTAATTTTCAGCTATGAAAAGTGCACTGTGCCATAAATATACAATTCAAAATGTACTGCTGATAAATGAATACACAGATTGTTAATGTGCCAGAGAAGGGTATTTGGGCATAAAACACATGCCAAACAGGAGTGCCCAGGTGATGTGCTGGCTGGCACTTCCAGAGTCGGCCTTAAAGCGGTGCCCTCGCCAGCCTCTGACAGTTTGGCAGTACTTCCTCTCGGCTCGAGGGCAGCCCTTTAGGGAGGC
>PVKH010024154.1:7500-13689 GCA_004027955.1 Chaetophractus vellerosus
GCTGAGTGAATTAACCCAGGAGCTACAGGAAGAGGAGAACATTTAAGGAAATACTGGGGGCGCCAATCCAGCAAGAAACAAGGCCAGAGAGTCTGAGGTGTTTTCAGCCACTGGGGCAAATGTGCCTTTCTCCTTCAACAAGCTCTACTAAGAAAGCGCGGGAGGAAATCATGCGGGTGTCTTTCACAAACGAAAGGTCAACCAACATGTGTTTATTGAGTGACTCTGTGGGCTGGCCCTTCGCTAGTCTTTGTAGGTGACCACCAGACAGGCAACCCCACGGGGTACTCTTGGTAAGCAGACTGGACTCAAAACACATGATGAAAATTAGTGAGCAGTCCCTAGCAGCTCATAGTTGTATAGAAATGCTCCAGAAAGGCCAAGAGCTTGGGGATGTGCTGGGGCGGTGAGGCCAGGCTTCATGGGTTGTGACCGGAAGCACTTGAAGAGGCAGGAAGGAGAAGGGTGGGCGTTCTCAACCGGGAAAAGACAGGTCAGTGTCGTCGGGTGGGGTGTGTGATGGAGCTCCCCAGGCCGCAGCCTGGAGCAGATGAGGGGAATGTGTCACCGTCCCCTTCTCCCATGCCCGGCCACCGAGGCCCGGGACGTGGTCTTTAAATTGCCTGTTCTCAGGTTGCTTGATCTTTCCCTCTGATCATGGCCCTTCCTGCTGAGGCCTCTTTGAAATTCGACGAAGGTTGTGAGCACACGTTTCAGCATTTCTGGATGCAATTTGGTATCATAGCATACAATCAAAGGATATTTGCTGTCACTTTAAAGTATGCCTCTCCCTCTCTTCCTCTGAAGACCTCTGTGTACCTGACCCCACCATCGTCTCTGGCTTTGAAATAATCGGTCCATCATAATTATGGGAATTAGTCTGTGGGCTTCTGCCTTATTGCTCCACTGAGGTTATTAAGGCCAATTTTTTTTAGCGGTGGAAAGGGGTACTGGGCCAGCTCTGACTGGAAAGTTCAGAGAGATGCCTGCAGGATGGGATGTCCAGGTAGTGTGGGTGAGTGAGGGGCCAGGTGGGGAGAAAACACCTGCTGCCCAGCCCCAGCGCAGACATGGCTCCTGGGGATAGTGAACTCAGGAGAAGCTGGGAACCTGGACTTGATGGGAAATGCCCCAAATTCATCAACGTTAAGAACAAATTTAAGAAATGCAAACCTCATGTGATCGAAAGTTGACAATCTCGATGACACAGAGGACCAGGACAGGAAACGGATATGGACGAGGTCCCTGTGTGTGTCCTGTGGCTTCATGGGTCCACATCCGCTGTGGTGACCACAAACGTCAGGCCAATCCCTTCCAGCAGCAAGTTGCCCACAGGGCTTGTGCGTGCCCTCGGCCAGCATGGTTTGGGGCCTCTCTCTGGCTTTGTGTGGCTTTGAACCCATGATGCAGAAACCCAGTCTGGCCAATGCTCCAAGGGTTCCTGCACCCAGCAGCCATTTCTGTAATCTCCCTCTCCAGGTTGTGGGGCGACAGCAATGCGGTGCAGGGAAGTCCGGGGCTCTTATGGAGGGCGGCTTCAGTGTTCTTATGGGGTATTAAAGGAATAGAGAGGTAGTTAATGCAGAACTCTTTCTTTGACTTAATTTATTATAATGTATGTGGCTAAAATGTAGATCACATTGCTGTTTTGGATCTTCGTTTTGATTCCCAAAATTGCAATCATGATAGGTGGATTATAACCGTGCTTTAACATACAGATGAGGAAATGTATTCCTGTGCAATTTTCCCCTAAGGAGAAGTCAGAGGATAAGGGGCAGGAGTTTTGAATAACCTTGCAACACTTAGTTGTCTCTCTCGGTTATGGGAGAGAAATTAGTATCACAGGACTCTGTGCACTGTGTATGCAGCATTGCTTTGACTATTAGTGCAAAGCGTTTCCAAAGGGAATGGAGAAAATGATTTTCCATATTAAAGAAGAAGTCACCAGTACCTACTAGGGCAAAATGAAGTTGCCTTTGCAAATTGTTGTTATTTCCCCAATAAATATTTATTAAGTGCCTACTGAATGCCAGGCACCTGGCTAGAGGCTGAGGATGCTGCAGAAATCAGACAGAACAAACCTTTGCTGGGAAAGCTAGCCTGAGCAATAAATACCGGATGATGAGAGCTCAACTATGAGGGCAACTGAGGTAAGGGGTTCGGGGAGGCTACGAGCGTGCTGCGAGGGGCATGGGGTGCAGGCCGAGGGAAAGAAACATCCAGTAAAGATCACCCAGATGGGAAGGCAAGGGTTCTTCTTCATTCTAGTGGCACACGCAGAGCTTACAGTGGCGTGTAGGCAGACTTTTTCCCCAGGCCTAGAAACTCAGTAGAAAGTACTGAGGCAGAACAAATGGCCTGAGGTGCTGCCCCAAGGCCGTGCTCCGCTTTCGCCACCAGCCATGGTCCAGGGCCAGAGCCCATGGAGCCGGTTGCTACAAGGTTCTCTGAACTCAGATTGTGCCCACCTGCCTCCCCCAGCTGAGCACCTGGAGTGGGGCTTTTGGAAGCTTCCAGACTAACTGCAGAACAGACCCTAATCTCATTGTGGAGGTCCAGCCCTGGCCAGGGACAGGCAGGAGAGGGAAGCACGCTGCCCATAGGAGGAACTGTGGGCAGCAGCACCGCATTCTGTGCAGGGGAGGCTCTGGGGGCCGGCCGAGCCAAGTTCTCCTCGGAGGGGATCAGGTCCTGGCAGTGGGATCCCTGCCTGATCTCAAGGAGAGCCTGGTAGAGCAGCAGCCTGGAGCACCGAGAAGCCGACTGACAGAGCAGGGTGTGGGGGCTAAGGCGACATAGAAACGAGACTTCCTCTGCTTTGTCTTCCTTCCTGGTGACAGACAGGGGCAGGCCACCTAGGACCAGGCCTCTCCTGTTGGGGAGGCAGGTCAAAGGAGGCTGGGATCAGTAAAAGGAAAAGATGACACCCTTTGATTGCACTCCTCCCTCTCTCCTTCCCTCCCTCCTTCCCTCCCTCACTCCTCCCCTCCTTTCTTCCTTCCCCAATATTTGTTGAGCATCCACTCTGCATCAGGAGGTTTGGGGGATACAAGAATGAGAAAAATGGACCCTCACCCAGCCCTTAAAGAGTTGACAGTCTGGTGGGAGAGACAGATATTAAACAGGTAACCACCCACATTTGCAACTAACCACAAACTCTTAAAGGTGATTATGGTAGAGTTCTGGGGTGATTATGGCAGATCTGACTCAATCTGGAAGGTCAGAGAATGTCTCTCCAAGAAAGCGACTTTGAAACTGAACCCTCAAGCATGAGTGGGATTAACCAGGCAAGAATTACATGGTGGGACTGGGGTTTGTGTTTCAGGAAGAGAGAACAGCATGTGTTGAGAATTTGAGGCTCCTGAGAGCAGTTTCTCACCTGGAGTCCAGTAGGGCTGGCTCAAGGCTTCTTATGATGTCCTGGGATTTCCTGGGACAGACCCAGAGCAGCCCGGGGTGGGAGCTGCATCCCCAAGGCCCCCTCAAGCATCCATCCCCTGTGAGGGAGGAGTAGAGGCAAGGTCCATCAGATCATAGCCTGGCCCCAGCCACTCATTGCCCACAGGACAGTTAGGGAATTTTCCTCCCTATTGGAGTGCACATGCTGGGACAGGGCCGGCAGTGGTTAGAGGGTCTCTAGGGTGCAGGTTCCTTGTGTGCAGGACTGAAGAGCCCCACGGTCTATTTGTGGTCGACCAGCTTTCTGGACGGATAGGTGCTCCGTGGAGAGCTTGGAAGGAAGCCCCCTACTCCTTTGCACATAGGCCACGGCATGGGTGGAGTGCTGGATAGTGCAGCCTGAGCTGTTGCACTGTATCTGCTCCTCTCTCTCCTGCCACCCCAGTCCCCTACTTTCCCTTATAGCTTCTCCCCCACCCCTCACCTACTGACCTCAAAGAGATGTTTGGAGTAAGTCTGTCATGTCTAGGAAGTGTCTTGAGGACAGGTGCCAAATAAGGTATAATTTATTGTTGAAAATGTAGCAGTGAGTGGAGTCTTATTTTACCCACATGGGTTTCCCACACGAGGCTGGGTGTCACTTTACAAATGAGATGTGATCTTCCCTAGGTTTGACTGTGTGACTCTTACTTGGAAAGTACCAGGAAGGGAGCTGACCACTTAAAGGGCTCCTGGGGTGATTCCATTATATGAACTATCACCTCTCATAGATCCTGGTTTACCTGTGTTGTGGTAAACAACTTTGGACCTGGGTGGTGGAGGCTTGACCGTTAGTTGGAATCCTACCGGGTGCTAGGGACTCTCTGTACATTATCTCATTTGGTCTTCACAATGGATTGCAAAATAGGTGTCACGATTCCCATTTTACAGAGTGGTTTGGGGGATGTGAGGTTGGGAAGTGCCTACAAATACACAGCTGGGAAGTGGCAGGGCCAGGGTTTGAACCCAGAGCTGGCTGACTTGAAGCCAGTAATTTTCGCACTCCTCTGTGGTGCTAGAAACCATTATGTATTCCCAGGATTTAAAGCGTGTAAAGGCCCTCCAAATCCACTATCTTTTGAAGCACTCAAATTCTTTTGTCCAAGTTGCTATTACCCAATTTTACAAGCAAGGAAATGGGAGCCCCTGGAGGTTTAGTGGTTTGCTCAGGGTCACAGAGCTAGTAAGGGGCAGAGTGTGGATTCAAACTCAGATCTGGCAGTCAAACAAACCTCAGTGATTTGAAGTGTTCCTGTTTCTGAGCTGGTCCTTTCAGGAGCGTTAAAAGTTGCTGGGCAGAGCCTGGAGCTGGGCAGACACTTTGCTCGCCTGCCCTGCTTCCCCCCTCCCTCCATCAGCATGGGTTGCTTGATTTTGTCCACAACTTCCCAGAGGCTTCCTGGGGGGCAGGGCACACTCATCTTTTTAATACTTAATTCGTTCCTTGCCCTTGCTTAAAATTCCTTTGGACTGGTCAATAGGATTCCCAGAGCCTGGAAAGTTCCCTTTGAGAAATTGGCCAATACCTGGTACTTTTATCTGTGCTCTGAGGAAGATGAGCAGCCTTGACCTTCCTGCTAGAGGCTAGCCCAGAGCTAGCCTTGGGGCTCCAATCAGTTCCTGTGTACAGGTTTCCATCCATTCATGTGTGCATTGGGTAGGCACCTACTATGTGCCAGATGTAGAAGAGGATGAATCCCAGTCCTTGGAGAAGAACAACCCCCCAGAGAAGCTAGAAAGGGCCCACCCAGGATGTGGAGGGAAGCTATAGGAGGTTTTAACCCATGAGAGACACTGTCTGATTTATAATTGAGAAAGATCACTCTGGTGCCCTGTGGATAGCAGAGGAAAACAAAGTTAACTGTCAAGAACTACCCAGAATAAATAAAGGCTCCTGTCAGTCTCTATGAGGGGGGAAACTGAAAACTTTGCTAGAAGTGTCGCTGTCATATTGGCCAAAGCCTGCAGCCCGTTGAGTGGCCCAGCACCTCAGCCTTGCAATGGACAGGAAGGGCCACCCACAGGGCATCAGCTCCAGCTTCGATTTGCCTGCAGGTTCCCAGACATTGGACAGAGGCTGAGCCTCGCTGTCTCCTTGGCCCCCGGTCTTTGTGGGCTGAGCCAAAGCTCAAGGTTTTGTCCTCTGGAGGTCCACCAGCCAGGACACAGACTTTCAGAAAGATCTATGTACTGTGTCAGGCAGAGCTGGATAGATTTCTGTTGTTGTTGTTGGCAATTTTTACATGTAAAGTAAAGTATTTATAAAGTATCGAAGGGTTTGGTATTTATTTTTAAAAATTAAATCTTGATCCAATGATAGTGTTTATCTGATAAAGGTTCTCAAATTGAAAAGAGCTGGATAAGTCAGTGCAGCTCAAAAATGGCAGTAACTTCAGAGCTGGCAATTGACACTTGTTTTCTGCCACTGTTTACTCTTCAATAAAAAATGCATATTTACCATAGCAACCTCCTGGTCACGTGGTGCCTATCTGAGATGCTACCCTCTAAAACCGAATAGCTCCTTAAAGAAACACACACATCCTAATATGCATGCCTTTCAGATGCAAAATGTATTCTTTATCAGGAAGCCCTCTTTCCTGGGATTTAATGCTAATAAACACGTCATCTTTACAGAAATCATTTTGGTCCTGTGTCTTAAATTTTAGGACGTTCATTCTGGAAATCAAAATAAAATTACTCTTGGAGGGGCTTTTGATTATCTTGAGGGTTTGCCGATTATTTATGTTAATA
>PVKH010024155.1:0-13684 GCA_004027955.1 Chaetophractus vellerosus
ATCCCATGTTTAAGACTCTGTTCCTCAAGAACCACTCCCGGTACCAGCTGTTCTAGTCAGGGTTCTCTCGGGAAACAGAATCAACACGAGATCTCTGTTAAAAATATAAGATTTTATAAGAGTCTCTCACGTGACCGTGGGGATACACAAGTCCAGGTTCTGCTGGCAGGCTGCAAGCCAGGGGCTCCGATGAAAGGCTAATGAAGGGTCCTCGATGAGTTTGCTCCAATGAAAGACTGATGAAGGGTCATCAATGAGTTCCTGGGAGAAGTTCGCTGTCAAATGACGAGCTGGGAAATTCTCTCCGAATGTTGAAATCAGTTCCCTTTTATAAGCAGTCAACTGAATGGATAACAGCGTCATCCATTCTTCATCCCATCTTGCTGATTGATGCAGATGCAATTAGCCCCAGGCTTGCTGGACCCAACAGCTGGGCACAATTACCTGGCCGAGTTGACACATTGGCCTAGCCATCACATGGGGTTATGTGGTTGAAAGCACAAAGTTGGGATAGCTCTTATGGCAACATGACAAGGAAGGTTTACTGGTATAGGGCACTATATGGGCAGCATTTGGGACTGGGTGCACCTGGGGAATGCTTCTAGGGAGTGTGCAAATGATCATTTAATCATAATGTGTTTTATCAGTGGGTGGCAACCCACTTAATGAGCAGGAAGGAGTTGGTCTCCCATCCTGAGGGACCCAAAAAGTTCTCACACAGAGAGGTGGTTATCTCTTGAGAGGATGGGCAGTTCCTAATAGGGGAGGACAAACCAGTTAATCAGACCTCAGTGTTGTTGCAAGTAACTATGAATCTTGTCATACAAGGAGTGAAGCCTGGTTGTTGTTGTGGGCCCCAAGGGAAGGGTGAGATTGGTATAGAATCAATGGGACAGGGGGTGTTTATTGGGCAATGGCAGTTTTCTGCATGATCTGGCATTGATGGACACAGCCCATGTTATATAGCATCAAAATTTCTAAAAGTGTATGGTCTAAAATGTAACCCATAATATAAACCATTGACCATGGATGGTAGCTATGTTTCAGTATTTGTATCAGTTGTAACAAACATACCACCTACATATAAAAGGTGATAAAATGGGAAGGGAGGATGTTGGGTAAATGGTAGTCCCTTGTATCCTGTATCTGACTTTACTGTGACCTAAAACTTCTTTGAAAACAAAATGAAAAACAGTAAGGCCTTGGGGAATAAATGGAAGAAAATATCACTGTACATACAGGATACCAGATATTACAGTGATGAAAGGCAAAGTGTCATAAATTTTAAAAATATTTTTCATTATTTTTATTACATCAATTTTTAAAATTTATTTTATTTTTATTTTTATTTTTTTAAGTTATGGGGGCCGGCTAGATGGCCCAGTGGATTGGGCACCGGCATACCACATGGGAGGCCCTGGGTTCGATTCCCGGGGACCTCTCCTAGTGGGCAGACCGCCTTGAGAATGGCAAGCCACCATGGGTGGGCCAGAGCCTCCATGGGCAGGGCAAAAAGCTGCCACGGACAGGGCAAAAGCCGCCACGGGCAGGGCAGGTCGCCCATGAATGGAGCGCAGCCAGCCACCCACAAACTGAAGCAAGAGCCAGCCATGAATGGAAGCAGAAGGTGCCCACAAGCAGGAAAAGCCGTGCCTGCACAGTGACTAGTCTCAGCATGTCACCGCAGTGGGGGGAGGGGAGATATGTAATAAAATAAATAAAATCTTTAAAGAAAAATTTTATGGATTTTATTCCTTATATTTAAATATATTACTATTTCATTTTCCTATTATTTGCATTTCATTATTTTATTTGCTACTTTGTTGGCCTCATTTCTGAAGAAGCTTTGGATCACAGGAGGGTTATAATTGGAACAGGGGGTATCATTGTTGTGGGTTTTCCATAATGGGGGATACATGGGAGGGAGTTCAACTAAGCATATATATATGGTATATAAATGTGTTCAAATGTTAATGGGGCATTGTCACAGTGGGTGGAGAGTCACACAATAACCAAAGAATATTGAATTCCCATACTGGAGAGCTCTGCCACATTATGAAATGGAATAGCAACAATCTCCCAAGTACAGGGGCAATGATGAGCAAAGGAAGATGTTCCATTGATGGGCCCTTGATATTGAAGACTATGCTTATGAGCCTTTGCTCTTGAAATTGAAGGGTGCTTAAGAGTTACCTCCTGAGAGCCTCCTTATTGCTCAAATGTGGCCTCCCTCTAAGCCAAACTCAGCATATAAATGCATTACTTTTGTCCTGGCATTGAACATGACTCCTGGGGTTAAGCCTTCCTGGCACTGAGGGATGACTACCAAGCACCAACAAGCAATGCAACTGGAGAAAGACCTCAAATAAAATGGGGGAAAGGTAAAGACAAGTGAGTATATATGGATAAGTGACTTCAAAGTGAGTTGGGAGATCTTCTCAAAGGTGACACTTATGCATGTCTCAGTAGGATCTCATAGAATGCCAGGGTGTATACTGCTGCAAATGATGGGGCTCCTGAAGGCTCTGGAGACACCCAGGTCCTATGGTCAGGGCAGATAACCCTGGGGTTTTGTGCCTTTCCAGTGGGTCCTACTTTGGAGTTTGTGCTCCTGAAATTAACAGAGTTGGACTCAATTATGTCTTCCCTACACATGGCTCATCTATCCATTCTATTTAAACCTATACTTGGTGCTGGGGTTTATAGGTGTATATCCAAGAGACTGGAATCTTTGGGCTGTCTATGTACCAGCTGAGCCTAGAGCCTCAGCAGAGTTGCAACACCTGCTGTGCAGTTCATTGGACTCACCCCAGACAACTAACAAGGAGATGAGGATTGACAACCACCATACCAAGGAAATGAGAGAGCCTACAACTACAAGCCAGAGAGTCACATTCATCAGCTGTATGGGATTGAAGCCCCCTCTCAATTAGAGGTGGAGTGGACATCACCATCCCAGAATCCTTAGGATTGAGGAATGAACTAGGGACTAAGACATATTGTGATTCTAGCAAGGGAAGAAATTACAACAATGATGTGGAGGCAGTGGTCACTGGAGGCTCTGGGATCAGGGGGAGGGAAAAACAGTTGTAATACAGGGGCTTTTTTGAGTCTTGGAAATCATCCTGAATGACATTGCAACAACAGAGACAATGTGAACTATGGTCCATGCTCAGTGGCGATTCTCTAGCATGGATTTATCAATTGCAATGAATGTGACACACTAATGATGGTTGTTGTTTATGTGGGAGGGTGTGGGATGTGTGGGAAGTGGGGCAAATGGGAATCTCTATATTTTTTTGGTGTAACATTTATGCAATCTAAGTATCTTTTAAAAATAAAAGGGATTATAAATGTTTAAAAAATAACATTACTATTAATCATTACTACTGCTCTAAGCTTAGATGATCCCCTAATTCTGGTCATTCAAAGTGTTCTAGCATTATAGATTCAATTGATTGCTGGGTTTGCTAATACCTAGGTGATAAAATGGATCTAAAATAATGTTCCATCTAGCAAAAGCTGATCAATGGCCAAAATGAGGTAAACAGGTACACAAAATATTTGGCATCTTGCTAAAAATTAGTAAGAACTTTTAAAGATCTCTAAGTTAAATGTATTTGTAATTGGGAAACTTTACTTGAACCTTTGGCTAGGTTTTCACTACTTTTACCTCGGTGACTAAAAATTCTTCTTTATGCATAGAAAACTGAAGAAGGACAGGGCCAAAACTGGATATATTCCAGGCTGGGTATATAACCAATCAATTGATTTCAATTTAGACAATAGAGATGGGACTCTGTAGCAGTTTATGAATTCCAAAAAAAAGATATTGGTTTATAGTTTTGAACTAGTCTTTTCCTCTGTGTATATTAGATTATATTGGATTCAAATGTTTCACTTTTACTTGATTAAATAATGACTAAGGCATTGATTTGACCACATCAATAGGATATTGAGACCCCAACCCCTTGGTACATGGGGACTCACAGAGAAAGGACACTGCAGAGAAGGAAGTTGCAGTTTTGAACTGGGGCCCTGGGAATTAAGCACACAGAGGAGTTTGGTGGTGAGGAAGGTGAGAATTCCCTGGAAAGAAAGATGAGCTATTCTCCTGATAGTCTATAGCTGGCATTGTAGAGAGGGCAGAGCAGCTGAGCCCAAAGAGAAGTGATCCCTGGGAAGAAAGGAACCCAGGAAGCATGAACCCTTGCAGATGTCAGAAGCCATCATTCTCCAACATGTGGCAACAGACTTTGGTGAGGGAAGTAACATGCATTATGGCCTGGCAACTGTAAGCTTCTACACCAAATAAATACTCTTTATAAAAACTAACCAAATTCTGATATTTTGCATCAGCACCCCTGACTAATTCAAACTCCAATATTCAATGACCACAGAACTTAAAAGAGATTCTGATAATGATACTTTTATAGACCTAGCAAAGAAATCACTAACACTAGGTATTCATTCAATGACAAATTCTCAACTGCCATGTGTAATGCCCACATTACCCACTTACCCAATAAAGATAACACTTACATAAAATGATTTGATCAATATTCAAGACATATATAAAGTGGAAACTCAGCATACTTAATTGAAAATAATATACATGGATTGTTACATAATTTAAGTAGAAATGCTTTCTGATTGCTCAGACTAACTCAATTTTGTAAAATGGCAACCTGCTGATGTTAATATAACCTTCTCAAAAGGTAGGAAAAAAAACAGAAAGACATCCAAGGTGGTTTCTGGATCTAATCTTATTGTAAGTGGAGATCATATGGAATTGCTTATTTCCCATGGAGAAAATATATAAAGAATTTCTCCATGTTTAGTCAAGAAGATGTTATCTTGTTCCATCTATATGAAAATTGTTTACACTAGCAAGGGAACTTCCAGGAAAATGGCTGATCCAGGACTCACTCCTCCTCCAAAACAGCTATTAGAAAGGCAGTAAATGCCTGAAGTAACTGTTCTGAATCTTGAGAGGCCAGGAGAGCACTATACAGATTCCAGGGAAGAGTAGATGGAAGCGACTGAGAAACTGTGTTAAGGAACTGTGAGTAGCTCACTCTGCAGAGACTGCTGAAATCCATCACCTGCTCAGGTTGTGGGTTGCATTAACATTTACTCCCTGGCTGCTTGCTGTAGATGGAGAGGAATATTGAAGTCTTCTACTCCAAGAATGGTGGGGAGGAAACATAGCCTCGATTTGATCACATCTTTTAATCTGTGAATTTGAATCATTGCCTTCTAGTTCTGAACTGCTGTTTCAGCTGCCCCAGCCATCAGGGGAATCAGTGGAGGTGTAAAGTCACAATGCCTCCTTAGGCTTGCAGGGAACAGTTTCTAAAGTGTGCCATCTTTTGGGAAAAACCAGGAATGCAAGCTTCACAGAGTTGTGAAAAAGTCTTCTCTTGTCTGAACTGTTCCTTTCACCAGGGCTCTTTGGTGCTGCTCTGAGCCCTCTTTGTGAGTCTCTCATCCTGATTTGACTGGAAAAACTGACTTGGGAAAGTCCCTTCTGGTTTAAACTCCTCCAAGTATTTTTCCTTCCAGGCAAAACAAATAGAGACAATGAAAGGAGTGTATAAAAAACTATAGAGACAAAACAAAATAAAACACACCAAATCAATATTACTAGAGAAGGAACTGAGGAAAGAATCTTTCTCCTTGGCATGAAACAATTATAGAAATAGTGCAATCTGAAAAATTATACCACATACAAGACTTAGAATCAGATGAAGAAGAGCTGGGAAAATATGATCAGTTAAAATAGTAAATTCTAAAAGAATTTCTAGAATAAATTGAGCCAAGTGTCAAAGAAGAGTTTTAATGCAAAGCCAATCAACAACAAAGGCCTAGGCAAAATAGAGAAACTGACCTTCACTCTTAACTCATTGTGACAGTTTTAAGTTTTTGTGGATCCTGGAAAAGCAGAGGTATTCTTGGAGATAATCCATTATTGTGGGTTTGGGGCCTTTGGTTTGGATTCAGTTTGGGGCCTTTGTTTGGATTACTTCAGTGAGTTGTGGCACAAGGTGTGTCTTGGTCCTCTTTCTGGACTCCTATGTAAATGGAGGAATGAAAGCAGCAGACACACAGAGAAAAAGTTGCAGAGAAGGGAACCAGCAAATCATAAAGGAATATGGGAGAGTAGAAACCATAGAAACAGCAGTCAGAAGCTGAAGGAATGAGAAACAGATGCCTTCATGTGCCTTGCCATGTGGAAACTGTTCAGGATTGCCAGAAGCCAACCTTTGAGGAGACAGCATCTATGAAAATGCCGGAATTTGGACATTTTCAAAGCCTCAGAATTCTAAATTTCTATATTAATAAATTCCCATTATAACATCCAACCAATTTCTGATATATTTATTTTAGCAAACTAAATACTCATTAAGATAATCAGATACCAAGAAATAGCAAAAATATTATAAGGCATTCTAAGAAAGAGGAGTTTAAGACCCAGTCAAATGAGCTAATTTAAATTTCAGAGGAGATAAAGTAAAATATGGTCAAAGAGATAAAGGATATCAGTAAGACACTGGGTGAACATAAAAAGAATGTAAAAGTATAAAAGAATTATAACTTAAACTATGGGAATGAAAGGCACAATAGAAGAGATTAAAAATACACTAGAAACATACAATAGACGATTGAACATGAAGAGTAATCAGTGAAGTATAAGACAGAAATTGAAATCATACAAACTGATGAACCAATAGAAAAAAGGGAAAAAAAAATTAACAGAGCCTAAGGGACCGGTAGAACAACAAGGAAGGAGCATACCAATATACCCATCATGGAGGTCCCAGAAAAAGAAGAATTACATCATAAAAGATCAGTCATATAACACAAAGACTATGACAAAGAAAAAATGTAACAAAAAGAGGGACACAAAAGGAAAAGAAGTCAAAATAAACTGAAGTTAGTCCTACCTTATCCAGAATCACACTACATGTAAGTGGATTCACCAACTCTATCAAAAGACATAGGTTAAAACTACATGATGCTTACAAGAGACTCATGTAAGACCCTAAAACACAAATAAGGTTGAAAGTGAAGGATGGAAAAAATATCACATGCAAATATTAACCAAAACAGAGCTAATATTGGACAAAATAGTCTTTAAGTCAAGGAATGCCAAAAGAGAGAAATGACAATATATATTAATAAAAAGTTCAATCCACCAAAAACAAGAAATGGCAATCATAAATATGCATGTACCTAACCACAGTGCCCCAAAATACATGAGCAAGCACTGACAAACCTGTAAGAATAAAGGAAACCTCTACAATATTATTTGAGGATTTCAATACACCACTTTCATCCATGAACAGAACTAGAAAAAAGATCAGTAAATGAATGTGTAACTTGAAAAATACTATAAATGAACTATATCAAACATACTTAAATAGAAAATCTCCCAGCAAGAAAAGCCCAGGAACAAATGGTTTCACTGTTGAATTTGCCAAACATTCAAACAATTACCACCAATACTGCTCAAAGTCTTCTATACTTGGAATAGCAAAGAACATTTCCCAACTAATTGTATAAGTCCAGCATTACCCTAATCAAACAAAAAGAAAATTACACACCATTATCACTCATGAGTATAGCTGCAAAAATCCTGGAAACATACTAGCAAACTTGAGGCAACAACAAATTTTTAAAATTATACACCATTACCAAATGAGATTTCCCCCCAGATTTGCAAGTATCATGTATCTTACGAAAATGGAAGTTAGAAGATAAAACAAGGGACAATAACATGGTGTCTCCTTTTGTGGGTGACAGACTGGGGTAAAGATTACAAATGTAAGAATGTTCTTTCATGAATTATAACAAATGTAAGACATGAATACAAGGTATTAGTAATAGAGTAGTTTATGGGAAAATACACCTATTATAATCTATGGACTATAGTTAATAATACTATTTTAATAGTCTTTCATTAATAGTAACAAAGTTTCCACACTAAGGCAAAGTGCCAATAATAGTGGGGTATATGGGAACAATATATTTTTATATGACATTTGTGTAAGCCTGCTGCTCTACTTAAAAAAAAAACAAAACTTTATGTTAAAGGAAAAATAACAGAAGAGAGTACTACAAATTTTATGATTTCATTTTTATAAAATGTAAATCTAAATAAATCTACAGGAGCAGTAATATATTATTGGTAATATAGGGCTATGGAAAGATAGAGGGATTGAGAGGTGACTCTTAAGGGGTATGGC
The DNA here is from genome assembly GCA_004027955.1 of Chaetophractus vellerosus. Lineage (NCBI taxonomy): Eukaryota > Metazoa > Chordata > Mammalia > Cingulata > Chlamyphoridae > Chaetophractus > Chaetophractus vellerosus. The sequence continues at coordinate 8,250 of PVKH010024155.1, forward strand.
ATTTTTCATTTTGGAGGAATGAATTGTTCTAAAATTGCTTGTGGTGAATGCACAACTGTGTGATTATACTAAAAGCTATGTAATACACACTTTGAAAGGATTTTATCATATGTGCATATATCTCAATGAAACACTTTTTCAAAAGAAAATAAATTAATGTAATGCAGTTATTAGAAAAGGTAGGGAAAACAACAAGGTCTGATTATCTCACCTGACACAGAAAAGGCACCTGACAAAATTTTTCACCTCTTCCACATAAAATCACTGAAAACATTAGTAATAAAATAAACACCCTTAACTTGATAAAGACATATATGAAAAACCAACATTTAATATCATATTCAATAGTGAAACCTGATGATCTCCCCCCCATAGATAAGGAAATGACATGGATACCCAATGTATCCACTGATATTCCACATTGTATTGGAAGTTCCAGCCAGAGCAATTTGGCAAGAAAAAAAAGGCACCCTAATGACAGAGAAAGAAATAAAACATTCACTATTTGCAGATGGCATGCTCCTACACATAGAGCATCTTGAAAGATCCACAACAAAGTTACCGGTGTTAATAAACAATTTCAGCAAAGTGGTAAGATACAAGATCAACATGCAAAAATCAATTGTGATTCTATACATTAGTAATGAAGAATCCAAAGAGGAAATAAGTAATTAATGTCATTTATGATAGCAACTAAAAGAATCAAGTATCTAGGAATAAATTTAAACAACAATGTAAAAGGCTTATACATGGAAAATAGCAAATAATAGCTGAAAGAATTTAAAGAAAATCTAAATAAATGGAGGATATTTTGTGTTCATAGTTTGGAAGGCTAAATATTGTTAAGATGTCCATTCTGCCCAAAGCAATGTAGAGCCTCAATGCAATACCAACAGAATTCATAGCAGAAATAGAAAATCAATTTAGATTGAAAGATAAGGGGCCACTAATAGCCAAAGCATCTTGAAAAAGAAGTACAAATTTCAAGGATTTGCTCCATTAAACAACATGCTACTTTCAGAAGGACAAACATATAGACCAATGGAATCAAATTGAGAATGCAAAAATAATCCTTCACACCTTTAATCTACTGAACTTTGACTGAGATGTGAAGTCAAATCAGGGTAGATAGAATAGTGCCATTAAAAATTGTTGTGAGCAGAACTAGATAGCCATATCCAAAAGAATGAAGACTCGCTCACACCTTATACAAATATTAACTCAAAATGGGTCAAAGACCTAAATATCGAACTTGAAAATCCTAGAAGAAAACAGGGAAACATGTCCAGAAACTTGTGTCATGCAGTGGTTCTTGGACTTTACACAAAAAGAAAGCAACAAAACATAAATGAATAAATGGGACATCATCAAAGTTAAACATTTTTATGCATTAAAGGACTTTACCAAGGAAATATAAAGAAACTCTATAAAATGGGAGAAACTATTTGGAAACTATATATATGATAAGGTTTTGATATCCATAACATATAAAGAAGATGTCCAACTCAACAAGAAAAACAATTTGTGACTCAATTGAAAATTCATAAAAAAGACTTGTGTTGAAATTTCTCTAAAGAAAATATAACAACTGTCAATAATCATATGAAAACATGCTCAATATCAACAGTCATCCAGCAAATGCAAATCAAAACCAAAATTAGATACCACCCTAAATACACTGAAATAGCTACTGTTAAAATTTAAGAATGACAATACTCAGAACATTCAAGTTCTCTCAGGGATATAGGCACCTCTCAAATTATTCATACAAAAGACATGGTCTTCTCCATAAGATGACATTCTTAATTTTAGTTTATAATAGCTCAAATATTTTTAAAAAGTATATGACAATGTCAAATTTATTTTAAAAGAATGCATGAGCATTTAAAAGGTGATATTGGGTATAAAAAACACAGATACATAAAATACACTAGCATAAATGTAGAAAACAGCAAAATAGTCAAACAATAAAATAGGTAATTTTAGGAACATATATCATGCATAAGTTAAAATTCTTTTGGAATTCATTTTCAATAATTTTTTAATCCATTAATTTCCTGCTTGAGAACTTAAAGCATCTGCTGAAAATTCTACACAGGACAATATTAACCCTCTGTTCCACAGACTATATATGATCAGTTAATGAACAGGGAACCTATAGAGTAGAACATGGTCATGAGAAGAGTCTTAAGAGAAGCTTTATTTGCAGTGGGACTTAAGGCAGCAATCACCCTAGAAATTAGAAACAAAATGAGAATTGCCAACTGTGTGGTACATACATGTGGATATGGCTTTGTATCAGGATTTGTTACAAGCTTCCTAAGAACACATCCTCGGCTCCCTTGAAAATGTATAAATTATACAACCTAAAAAGGTGGAATATACTAAGGCAATGGAAACACACATATCTAGGGAAAAAGACTCAGAAAATCAAACATTTGAAGAGGGTATCTGAAAAAGTTGAGGTGTATTATAAAAATATTGGTAGATCACATTTGACTTTGTGTAAGGAAATATTAACCTTGCCCCAGAATGATGGGCAAAGTCTAATAGATTAAATGATGGACAAGTGTCTAATAAAGCCAAAATATCTTTATTTTCATGGATATATGGAATTCAAAAAAGGATACTGGTAGTAAAAATTCATACAAGATTATACTAACTAAGGTTTCCTATACTTTTGAAAACATGATTTAATGGAAATAATGTCATCAATTCTCTATTTTTTTCTTTTTTGTGTGTTTTTTGTGTGACCCTTTACACTCTGAATATATCGAGGACCCAATTGAATTAATATGGCACATATATGTGTATATACATATTGAATAATACCATATTTAAAATCAAAAGTGATGCAAGTATAAATACTTATATAATTTGTTGAAACTAATGAATCTTTTATACATTAATGCATTATACATGAATGCATTTTGTGCAAAATATAGTCATTTCTAAAACCTGGCTTGTTAAGAAAGAACTGGGATTACCTATCTGCCTCTTCACTCATATTGTGAAGAAAATATGGCCTCATGCAGGCATATTGCTAAAAGTGGGAAGTATTTGATTAGCTTTTTAAATTATTAATATTCTTTTATTATATTACTATTCTACAAAAAATTCAACAACTTATGATTTATAAAGAATAGTTACAGTTTATAATCTGAGACCATATAAAATAACTTAAATATGTAATATTTAAATCTTTTGAATTAAAATTGTTGAATTTCTTCACACTTGTAATGGTTTGACAGTTTTATGTAATTATGAATTCCAAAAGTATAAATTGAATCATGCTTGTAGACTGATCTCCTAATCTGGGTGTGATTGAGGCGTTAACTGCCATGTCAGTGGGATGTTGAGCCTCACCCCTCTGTGAGTGTGGTCTCAAGTATAAAAGGCTAGACAAAAGACAGAGGTTTGAGAAGCAGATTTTTTGAGAAGCAGTTCTGATGTTGGAGAGAAGCGCTCCAGGGGAAGTCAAGTGAACCATTCACCCGATAGTCTACAGCTGGCCTTGTGGAGAGATGCAAAAGCATAGAGAGCCTCATGGTCTACAGCTGAACTTATGGAGGAAACAGAAGCTAAGCCCAGAGAGAAATGCAGCCCTGGGAACAGAGGAACCCAGAAGCCTGAACCCTGGAGATGTCGGCAGCTGTCTTGCTCCAACACGTGGACTTTGGTGAGGGAAGAAATTTATGCTTTGTGGCCTGGTAACTGTAAGCTTCTACCTCAAATAAATACCCTTTATAAAGACTGAACAATTATTGGGATAATTCAAAAGGCACCCCTGTGGCTGACTAATACAACACTCATGCATGATTTTGTACCATCATATATTGTTCATCTAGAAACTCTTGGTTTACATAGAGATGGTAAACTTCCAAATATGAAATATTTCTTATACAATAAAAATACACATTTATTTATAAAACTACATTCTATCATGTAAGTCTTTAAGTACTGGGAGGCTTCAAATGTTATATAGGAGACACATTTTTCTAAAATTTTAATTTCACTGAAACAAAAATTTTATCATTTCCAACTAATTTCTTAATTTTTTTTTTCTGTACAATCATTTTGATTGGTGGAGACTTTTAAAAACTCCTATTTCATTACATATATTTGATTTCATTCTCTCTAACTCCTGATAAATGTAAGTAGAAGATAATCTGGTAGATCTTTTCAAAGAAAAGAAAAATTTTTCCTTCTGTTAGCTTTCCTTTTTTATGTCTGTTTTCTACATCATTGGTCTCTTCTCATTCCTTTACTATTTTCTTCCTTCCACTTACTAGGGGATCACTTTCTTTTCCCAGTTTCTTCAGTTATAAATGTTGTCCATTGTCTTTAGATCTTTCTTTTTTTCTACTTTAAGCACTTATAATTTTAAACTTCTCTCTTTGCACAACTTTGTTTTCTATTCTACCAATTTTTACATATTGTATTTTCACTATCATTCAATTCAAATATTTTTTAATAATTTTTTGACATGAAGATTTCTGAATTGTATGCTGTATTTCATAAAACTTCTATCAAGGTTGGGGATGCATGGGAGGAAGTCCCACTGAGCATACATAAAAGTCATACATTATTGTTCAAAGGCTCATGGGCCATGGTCATGGAGTGAAGCATTAATCACTAAATGGGAGAACACTGAACTCCCATCTTGGAGATATCTGTCATGTTCTCCAGATAAGTAGCAACATCCCCCTGAGTACAGGGGTAGAGACTGGCAAAGGAGGATAATCCACTGATGGGCCCCTGTTATTGATGATTAGCCTTATGAATCATTGCTGTTGAAATTGAAATAGCCTAATGTTAAGGATTGCCTAAGAGTTGCCTCTGGAGATCCTCCTGGTTGCTCAATGTGGCCTCTCTCTAAGCCAAACTCAGAATATGAATACATTACCTTCCTCCCAATGTGGGACATGACTCCAGGGGGTGAGCCTCCCTGGCAATGGGGGATTACTAACCAATGCCAATGGGCAGTAAAACTGGGAAGAGACTTCAAATAAAAGGGGGAAATGGTAAAGACAGATGAGTTCATAGGGCTAAGAGACTTCAAAATGCATTGGGAGGGCAACCCAGAGGTAACACTTATGCAAACCCCAGTAGGACCTCCTAGGCTTCAAATATGGAAATCACCCCAAACAGAGGGCCACCAGAGGACTTTGGAGATATACAAGTCCTATGCCAGGGCAGATAATCCCAGAGTTTGGTGCCTTACTAGTGGGCCCTGATTTGGAATTCTTGCTCCTGAGAGTGATAGAAACTGACCAAAATATGTCTATATTGCACATGGTCCAAATGTCTCTTCTATTCAAACCTATATTTGATGCCAGAGCATTAGGTGTACTTCCATAGAACAGAGACTACAGGCTGACCATAAGCCAACTGGATCCAGAACTCAGTGGACCTGCAACTCCTATGCTACAACT
>PVKH010024156.1:0-13687 GCA_004027955.1 Chaetophractus vellerosus
AAAAAAAAAAAAGATCCTACCAGCTCCTCCAGTGACCAGTGCCACATTAGGTAGGAATGAGTAATTGGAAGAAACAGAAATATAAATATTAATCCAAACTCTTATGAGATGCCATGGCTGGCCACCGACCCTTAAGCATGTCTTGTCTTATGCTGTTTGTATGAAATAGTCCACTTGCCTGCTAAAACATTGTTTTATCTTATGGGTTCAATTCTCTATGACCCATGGGACAATTTTCAAGAATACATGAAGCCATATTTTTCCTTCTGTGTCTGACCCCATGTGTTTTGTACATGTGCCTACATATTTGAGTTAGTGGAAGCTGGACTGAGTGAAGACCTGCCACATGGGCCAGGCACTAAGCCGGTGCTTTCCATATGTATGGCCTTGTGATGTGTGTTTGATTACTAGTACTATTTACCTTTTACAAATGAGAAAAGTGGGACTCAAAGAAGTTAGGAGAGTTGCCTGAAAACACACAAGAACCTGTAAAAGTATTCTAGCAATAGAACTAGAATATTAACTGGTTATCAGTGCTTAAAAAACACCCACACATTCATTCAACACATTCATTTCAGCATAGGACTCCTCTTTACAATGACTATGCATGAGCACTAACACTAAGCAAAAAGGAAGAGAAAACTCTATTCTAGATCCTTAGTTTCCTTCTCTTTCTCCACTTGAAAGACCAAATACTGACAATGGGGAGTTCAGCTCAACTTTTTTGGGGCCAAAATTAATTTCCTGTATTGTATATTTACAACCTAATTCCCAAAAATCACTATTACAGGTAAAAATTATTTGTAAACAAGTCAGACCATGTTTATATATAAACCTATGTGACTAGATTTTTTTTAATCCACCTGTCCTCTGAACTATGAGGGCAGAATGATGACTATTTGTTATTTTTTCAGGAATAAAACATTACATCAATTCTAATAATGATACATGAAGCCATATTAAAATATATAAAGGGTTTGCTTCCCGTCAATGATTGTACTCAACTGAGGTTGAGAAAAAAATTCTGATCGATTAATAGAAAATTAAATATGATGTTAATCCTGCCTTGCATATGAACATGTATGCTAGGTCACAGAGAAATTAGCCTACCAATATCTTCTTAAATTATTATCTGACCCACAACATACATTATACTCTCCACTATACTTTTGTGCTAATTAATCAGATGCACCACTCTTCAGTCTCTGAAAAGTGTGAGAATGGCTACTGGTGGTTTCTTGTTGTTTGTTTTTGATATTTTATTTTATTTTTAAACAATTTATTGAAGTATATCATTCATACATTAACATACATAAACTATAAGTGTTCAGTAAACATTGTGAACTTACAAAACAAACATGCATAACATCATACAGGGCTCCCACACATCACCCCTCCAAAACATCCTGCATTGCTGTGAAATATTTGTTAACAAATCATGAAAGAGCATCATCAAAGTTTTACTACTAACTACAGTTCATATCTTCCTCCCCAACACATTTTGTAAAGATTTGTTTATTTATTTCTTTACTTTTATCCATTTTTACTCCCCCCCCCCCCCCCCATTTTTGCTGTTTCTGTGTCCATTTGCTGGGCAACTCTCTGTGTTCATTTCCTGCCCTCTCTTCTCATCCTTCTCCTCCTGTCTTTACTGGAATTCGATCCTTGGAAACTCCGATGTGAGAGAGAGGCATCCTACTGCCCGCACCACCTTAGTTTCGGGTTTTTGGGGGCATCTCATCTTGGCTCTCCCTTGTGTCACTCTCCTGTTATGTCATTATCTTGCTGCATGGCTCATGGGGCCTGGCGGCACACCAGCACACAGGGCCGGACGACGTACCCTGCACAGGGCCTGGTGGCCCATAAGCCTGTATTTTTCTTTTTTTTCTTTCTTTTTACAGGGAGGTCCCTGGGATCAAACCCAAGTCCCTCCATATGGAAAACAGATGCTCAACCACCCGAGCCACATCCATCCTCCTGCTATATCTCTTAAGGTTGACCAAAGATACCCAAAGTTACAGTCATTTCCCATACAGGATGGTCATATAATAAATCAGATTTAGTTTATCACCAGCATTCTAAAAACCAGACCTAGGGAGAAAAACTAGGTCTGGAGACACATGCATAGTTTCTAATATAGCAAATGTTTAGTCTACCCAGATTATTACAAAATCGGGTCAGTGAGAATATTTGCATACTGGTGGTTTTATAAGGAGCAAAATGTTCTCATTACTCCATTTTTTCAATATTAAAATTTATGAGTAAAGTTGTTTACTTTCATTAAAGCTATGCACTTTGCCTTACTCTATAATTGCACTTAGAAATTTAAATATAAATCACATGTTTGTAACTTAAAACACATTTTCCCATTCATTTTATGAATAATTTATATGGGCATTTTCCAAAGGAAATGCAAGGTTCTATTAAATGTAAATGCTCTAAATTCCTACCATTAAAATATTAGAATTTTTAACATGAAGATGCTCTGGGGAAGCTTAAAGACAAGTTAGGGCAGCAAGTTAGGACAAAAAGAAGGAAAAATTACCATAAGAGGGGTCATGGCTAGAAAGAATTATTGTAGCAAACGGTATATGTGGTCACATGAAGAGAAATGAACCTAGAGAAATAAGCAAAGGCCAGACCATGAAAGGGTTTGAGTACCAAGGAGTGTGTCCAGAAAGATCTAGGGAATCACTGGAGAAATTTTATCTGGAGAGTGACACAATAAGTTTGTAAATTTAACTTTAGATAGATAACGCAGTCATGAGTAAGGAATATGGATCAGAGGGCAGGAAATACTGGTGGCAGGAAGAATAGTTTTGATAACCCAGGCAAGAAGCAATGAAGGAATAATCTAAGGCAATATCAGTAAGGATGGAGATATGATACTGGATGTGGAAATTTTTAAGATGATGGCAGCTATGGAAGGTGGTAACGGGTTCACTAGGAAAGAGAGGAGGTATGAGTGAGTGAAAGGAGTCATCCCTGAAAAGGTCAGCTGGAGGGACTGCATTGCCATTTAAGAGAACAAGAAACATAGGAGAAAATGCATGTTTGGCCAGGGATTTAACATATAGAACTTCAAATGCCTATTCCACAGAGATAGCTCTATGGGACAAGAACACCAGCAAGAAGTCTGGGCTGAAGATAATTGATAGTCATCAGTGGAAAGTTGAAATTGCCTTTAAATGAGCTCCTTTACCATCAGTGTATAGAGTAAGAAGAGAAACATTCAAGTTTAAGTGAGCAAAGGAAGGGGCTTCCATAACGGAAGGTTAAAAGAGAATAAGGAGCTAGTGATACCTCAGAAGTCAAAGTGAAAGAGAATTTCAGGAAGAAAATGGTCAACACGATCAAAGATTGCAAAGATTAAAAAGTGCCCTATGTGATGTCCAATGGGGGAGGACAGACTAGTGTGTCAAGTCCTCAGTGTTGTTGCAAGTAACTATGAACCTGGTCCTGCAAAGAGTGAAGTCTGGTGGTTGCCATGGGTCCTGAGGGGAGGGGGAGGGAAGAATAGAATAGATGGAGCAGGCCTCATTTTGAGGGTGATGAAAGTGTTCTACATGATCTTGCAATGATGGATACAGGCCATGTTAAGTTTGATGAAAATTTATAAAAGTGTATGGTCCAAAATGTAAACCATAATGTAAACCATTGACCATGGATGGTACCTATGTTTCAATATTTGTGCATCAGTTGTAACAAATGTACCATCCACATATAAAATATTATTAATAGGGGAAAGATGAAAAGCAGGAGGATGTTGGATATATGAGAGTCCCCTATAATCTGTTATGTGACTTTTCTGTGACCTAAAACTTCTTTGAAGACAAAATGAAAAAAGTAAGACATTGGGGGAATAAATGGAAGAAAATGTCACTGTACATACAGGACAACAGATCTTACAGTGATGAAAGGCAAAATGTCAAAAAAATCTTTAGTTTTCATTATTTTTATTATCCCAATTTTTAAACTTTTTCTATTTTTTAATTTTTTGCATTTTATTTCATATTTTTAAAACTATCATTATTTCATTTTCTTATTAATTGTATTTTGGCTAATTTATTGGTTTCATTTTTGAAGATGTTTTGGATCACAGAAGTGTTACATCTGTGACAGGGGAGGACCATTTGTGTGAGGGTGTCAGTGATGGGGGATACATGGGAGGAGGCTCACCTGGGCATACATATAAAGCATATAATGTGTTCAAATGTTCATGGGACATTGTCACAGTGGATGGAGATTCACACAATAACCGAAAAAACATTGAATTCCCATCCCGGGGAGCTCTGCCACATTCTCTATTGGAACAGCAAGAATCCCCCAAGTACAGAGGCCATGGCTAGTAAAGGATGGCCCATTGATGGGCCCTTGATATTGATGACTGTACTTATGAACTTTTACTCTTGAAATTGAAACTTACCCTAGTATTATAGGGTGCCTAAGTGTTACCTCCTGAGAGCCTCTTTGTTGCTCAAATGTGGCCTCTTTCTAAGCCAAACTCAGCATATAAATGCGAAAACTTCCCCCTAGCATGGGACATGACTCCCAGGGATGACCCTCCCTGGCACTGAAGGATTACTACCACACACCAACTAGCAATGCATCTGGAAAAAGACCCTGACCAAAAGGGGGAAAAGGTAAAGACAAATGAGTTTATATGGCTAAGAGACTTCAACGTGAGTTGGGAGGTCATTACAGAAGTTATGTTTATGCATATCTCAGTGGGATCTCATTGATTCCCAAATTAGATACTACTCCCAAATAGTGGGGCTCCTGAGGGCTCTAGAGACACCCAGGTACTATGGTCAGGGCAGATAGCTCATGAGTTTGGTGCCTTGCCAGTGGACCCTACTTTGGAGTTTGCGCTCCCCAGTGTGACAGAAATGGACTCAGTGTGGTTTCCCTACACATGGCTCATCTGTCCCTTCTATTTGAACCTACAGTTGGCGCTGGAGTTGGTAGGTGTACTCCAAGAGACTTGAATCTTTAGGCTGTCCATGTACCAGATGGGCCCTGAGCCACAGCAGAGTTCAAATACCTACTCTCCAGTTTATTGGACTCACCCAAGACAACTAACAAGGAGGTGATGATGGACAACCACCATACCAAGGAATCAAGAGAGTCTACAACTGCAAGCAAGAGAGTCTCATCTATTGGCCATATGGGACTGAAGCTCCCACTCAATTAGAGGTGGAGTGGGCATCACCACCCCAGAATCCTCAGGATTGGAGAATGAACTATGAATTAGAGTGGACTTACTGGTATTCTACTATAGACTTATTGTGATTCTAGCATTGATGTGGAAGCAGTGGCCACTGGAGGTTCTGAGGTCAGGGAGAGGGAAAGCGGTGTAACACGGGGGCATTTTCGGGACTTGGGACTTGTCCTGAATGACATTGCAATGACCTATACAGGCCATTATATATCTTGCCTTACCTACAGAATTGTGTGGGAGACAGTGTAAACTACAATGTAAACTATAATCCATGCTTAGTGGCAATGCTCCAAAATGTGTTCATCAATTGCAATGAATGTACCACACTAATGAAGGATGTTGTTAATATGGGTAAATGTGGGTGGTGAGGGGAGTGGGGCATATGGGAATTTCCTATACTTTTTATGTAACATTTATGTAATCTAAACATCTTTTTTTAAAAAAATTAAAAAATAAATTTTAAGTGCCCTATGTTTTGCAGAGCATTGGTGACATGGTTTTAGTGCAGTCAGAAAGGTAGAAGCCAGAATGTAATAGCAAAAAGAGTTGGAGTAAAGATTGTAAATCATCACTGATATTTGGGTTTTCATTATTTTCCAGCAAATAAGGTCTAGGTACTCAAGGTCTTTTTTATTAAAAACTGTATGACCGTATTATATAAAGTTTAAGAAAAAAACTCATCCATAATTTAGATATCATGACATGAGGACTCTAATTATTTTGGCCAATTTCCTCCCAGTCTTCAATGATGTGCATATACTTCACTCCAAAGAACTATTATCTAAGGACTCTTAAGATGAACACCTTCAAAAAGACAAACATCTCTCCATAATTTACTGCATTTTCCCTAAATATTTGTCTTAATTCAAAACACATCTGCAAAAATATGATAACAAATAATAGCCATTAAATTTAAAACTGGGGTCATGTTTTGTTCATAATATTTCCAAAGATAGGTAACACTTTTTCCCACACTTTGAATATCCTATTTCCAGCAGAACTAGCAACCTGAGCTCAAAGATCCCTTCAAAACTAACAGTCTAGAATTCTCTATTACTAAGATATTAGCAGAAAATTAATGGAGGAAACCTCTTAGGAGGCCTCAGTTTGCCCCCTGTCTTAGTTTTCCAAAACTGGGAGCTAAGCCAAGTGTTTCTCTGCCCCCAGCGATCTTCCAGCCGTCACCTAAAATGTAGCAAGTTGTGAGGATTCAGGTCACGGGAGAGTGAAACAGAAGCAGCCAATCATTCCACATCAGATCACTTACCTACTAAGAGTAGCCTTTCTTATCCCCATGGCCAATACCAAGTATTCTCCTTTCTCAAATCCTCAAAGGATACATAACTAGCTGGTCTTACTAGAAGTGTGGGAGCCAAAAGGTTCTAGTTTACTTAAGCGTAGCCTTACCTTCAGAATAGCCTGAGTGGCATTGCAAAGGGGACTGAGCTGTCTCTGACATAACAATCCTCTTCCTTTTCTGATACTTCTTAGGGTAAAACCATTTGACCTGGATTGATGAGGAGAGGACAAATGGATGAGTGTTTCTTGAATGTCAGCATCCAGCCTTTCAAATGGAAATTTAATAAAGGGAAAGAAAATGCTAGAAGTGGTGGTATGGATAAGATTTTTAAAGTGTCTATGAATTTGAGTTGTACAGATCATCCAGGGTGCTAATAATTCTGGGAAGACAGCCAGGGACTGGAGTTGTGAACAAAGAGAGACACTCTGAAGAGTTTGGGGGGAGAAGGAGATGGAGTTGGAGCATCTATGAGTTGAGGATGGAAGAGACAAGAAATCTAATCACTGAGCTTTAGGGTACCCAGAGTAGACTGGCACTGATGGAGTTCAGCATGAGCCTATGTACAAGGTTATCATGAGGTTTAACCAGCATGGCTCTGCCATATAAGTTCTAGGATAGCTAATGGAAGGAAGAGTTGGGAGCTGCAAGAAAAGCAGTTCTCATTGAATGCAGATGGGGTAACCAACTACAAGTACCTTGTTCTCCAAAGCCCATAGGTGGTTAACAAATCAAACCACCTTCAGATGAAGAATGGAAAATAATGTTAACAGCAAAGAAAAGAAGAAATAGTCATCCCAGAGGCCTTATCTAGAGAATGCACATCCTGACCAGATGAGGAATAAACAAGGAAGGGTATAGAAGACACAGACCAAGCTAATTAAAAGGGTCAAGCTAATTAAGCAACATGAGGCTATCAATCTGCAATCTATCTGATACTCCAAGGATTTTAAAAATGTGTTTTACTGTAGCTGGCTGTGAGTATCATGCTGTTGTGGAATGAAGAGACAAGATGATTAGAAAGTAAAAGTTAAAAGACTATACAACCCATCCAAGAGGCTTAAGCTGTGAAGAAGGAAACACACCTCAAAAATAACAACCCCAAGTGGTGATGGCATAACAATGTCGAGAGAAATCATGATCAGGTCAAAAGCATACTAAGCTGGAAACAGAAAATCTGGTCAATCTCTTTGTTCTGCTTTTAATGTTTTGACCTCAGTGTCCTCATCATTAAGTGAGGGAATTCAACTAGATGACCTCTAAGATCCCTTCAAAGCTAACCATCTAGGATTCTCCATTACTAAGATCTGCTTTTAATGTTTTGACCTCACTTCCCCCATCTGTTAACTGAGGGAATTCAACTAGATGACCTCTAAGATCCAGTTGGCTATACCTTAATTTAAATCAACACCTTCAAAAGATCCTATTTACAATGGGTACACACTAAAAGGTATGTGGATTAAGATTAAGAACATGTCTAAATTGGGATACATAATCTACCACAGTCTACCATCTGGACTTCAAAAATACCTGTTCTTCCCACATGCAAAATACATTCACTCATCCCAATATCCCAAATGCTTTAAGTCATTTCGGTAACATCTCTAAATCCCAGGTATCATCAGAATCAGTTATGGGTGTGGTGTGGCCTGTCCTGGGGCAAAATTGCACTCCCTCTATGGACCTGTGAAACTAGAAAAGAAGTTATCTCATCCAAAAATAAAATCATGGGACAGGCATAAGCTAGACATTCCCACTCCAGAAGGAAAAAATTATAAAGAAAACAGGGGCCATGGGTCCCAAAACATGTCCAAAACCCAGCAGGGCAAACTCTAGTAGCTCCCAAGGCCTGAGAGTCATCTGTGAATGCTTTGTCCTCTGGGCCTGCTAGAGTGGTAGACCCTCCCTTTCCAATAACCTGGGCAGCAGCAGGATTCTCCTCATACACCCAGACATAGATTCATCCTCTCCAAGAACAGGATGGTGACCAGGCTCTCCGTGAACACTCCAAGCATTGGGGAGTTTGCCTCACTCTTCCCAAACATCTTGAGAAGCCCCATCCCCTCTAAGCACAGGGGTGGATGCACCTTTTCCACATGCATGGGTAGGCTCTATCTCTTGGCCCAAGGAGATCTCTCCAGTTCAGACCTCTGCTTACGAAATTCTGCCCTTGGATTGATTTTTCCTTCAATTAGCCCCTTTTATGTCCCTTTCAGTCCAGACTTGCAGTACTTCTGCATGCACCTAATTTCTTTAGTGAAGGGTGATTTTGCTACACCCTCATGCAGAGCCCCATTCTCTGGGGGTTACCAACCAGGAACTTAGGGAAGGCCCTGATGGACCCATTTCTGGCCCTAATCTCAGAGCACACTATCTGGATAGGGTGAAAATTTTCCATATTATCAATTTCTGGTGCCTTTGTGCATAAAAATTCAGTTCTCAGTTTATCTTTCATTTCACTATAAGCAGCAAGGAGAAACCAAGCCATACCTTCCCCATTTAGCTTGGAAATCTCAGTTAAATATCCAAGTTCATCACTTAGAAATTTTGCCTTCCATCCAACATCAGAACATAATTTCACCAAGTTCTCTCTACTTTATAACAAGTAGCACCTTCCTTCCAGTTTCCAAAAACACATTCATCCTTTCATTCTAAGGTCTCACTGGAAGTACCTTTGAAGTCCATATTCCTACAAACATTCTGCTCATGACAAGCTATGTATTCTCTAAGACAATAGAAACTTTCTCTGCAGCTCTCACTCACTTCTGAGACCTCACCATAAATGCTTTAAATAAAGGCTATCTCTCTACATCCTCTCCAACATTTACAGTTTTCTGACTTTTTAATAGCAGCCAGTCTAATAGGTATGAAATGATATCTCATTGCAGTTTTGATTTGCATTTCCCTAATTGCTAGTGATGTTGAACATCTTTTCATGTGTTTCTTCGCCATTTCTACTTCTTCTTTGGACAGTTGACTTTTCAAATTTTGGCCCATACTTTAATAGGAGAGTTTGTTTTTTTATTGTTGAGTTGTATGATCTCCTTATATATCATGGATATTAAACCCTTGTCAGATATGTGATTGCCAAATATTTTATCCTACTGAGTTGGCTGCCTTTTCACTCTTCTGCTGAAGTCCTTTGAGGTGCAAAACTATTAATTTTGAGAAGGTCCCATTTATCTATTTTTTCTTTTGTTGCTCATGCTTTGAGTGTAAGGTTTAAGAAACTACTGCCTACCACAAGATATTGAATATGTTTTCCTACATTTTCTTCTAGAAGTTTTATAGTTGTTTTTTATATTTAGGTCCTTGGTTCATTTTGAGTTAATTTTTGTATAAGGTGTGAGACAGGGGTCTTCTTTCTTTCTTTTGGATATGGCTATCCAGTTCCCCCAGCACCATTTGTTGAATAGACTGTTCTGGCCCAGCCGTGAAAAATCACTTGACTGTTGTGGCAGTTTGATATTTTTTATGAATTCCAAAAAGAGATACTGATTAAATTTGTAAACCGGTCTGTTCCTCTGGGCATGATACCCCTTTGATTGTATTAAATTCAGAGGTTTCATTTTTACTTTATTAAATCAAAGATAGGGCTTTGATTCGCCCACTTCATTAGAGTGTGCAGGGTTGACTCCCCACCCCCTTGGTGGGCTATATAAATGGACTCTCAATCAAGAACACAGAAGTAGATACACAGAGAAGATATACAGAGGAAGAGAGACAGCTCCATAGACATGGCAGAGGCCCCAGGAAGAGAGAGAGCCATTCACCTGATAGTTTACAGTTGATCTTTTGAAGAGAACAGAGGAGATGAGCCTGGAAAGAAATGAGCCCTGGGAAGAGACAAGCCCTATGCCAGCCTACAGCTGAGATGGGAAGAAGCTGGACCCATGGAGCCCTTTAAGAGGGAAGAGGAAGGCTGAACCCTCATAGACATCACCTGCTATCTTGCTTCAACATGTGGCAACAGAGTTTAGTAAGGAAGTAACCTGGAGCTGGACTCTTTGGGGCCTTGTAACTATAAGCTTTTATCCCAAATAAACACCCTTTATAAAAGCCAACAGATTTCTAGTACTTTGCATCAGCAACCCCTTTGGCTGACTAATACAACTGTAGATGTGAGGGTCAATTTCTGAGTTCTCGATTCGGTTCCATTGGTAAATCTGTCAGTCCTTATGCCAGTACCATGCTGTTTATACTACTGTAGCTAAGCAATATGCTTTAAAGTTCAAAAATGAGTGTCCTCCAACTTCATTCTTTTTTAAGGCATTTTTGGCTATTTGGGGTCCCTTACCCGTCCAAATAAATTTGATTATTGGCTTTTTGATTTCTGCAAAAAAAAAAAAAGCTGTCGGGATTTTTATTGAGATTGCATTGAATCTGTAAATCAATTTGGGTAGAATTGACATATTAATGATATTTAGTCTTCCAATCCATGAGCATGGAATATCCTTCCATTTATTTAAATCTTCTTCGGTTTCTTTTAGCAATGATTTGTAGTTTCCTGAATATAGGTCCTTTATGTCCTTGGTTAAACTTATTCTTAAATATTTTATTGTTTTAGTTGCTATTATAAATGGAATTTTTTTCTGATTTCCTCCACAGATTGCACATCAGTAGTGTATGGAAATGCTACTGATTTTTCTATATTAATCCTGTATCCTGCCATTTTGCTGAACTTGTCTATTAATTCTAGTAGCATTATTGTGGATTTTTCAGAACTTTCTAGATATAGGATCATGTCATCAGCAAATAGTGAAAGTTTTACTTCTTCCTTTCCTATTTGGGTGCCTTTTATTTTTTTATCTAGCCTAATTGCTCTAGCTAGAACTTCTAGCACAATATTGAATAATAATGGTGACAGTGGGTATCCTTGTCTTGTTCCTGATCTCAACAGGAAAACTTTCAGTCTTTCACCATTGAGTACAATGCTAGCTGTAGGTTTGAAGAGGATGTGGAGAGATAGGAACACTTATTCACTGTTGGTGAGAATGTAGAATGTACAGCAAAACGTGGAGGACTCTTTGGCAGTTCCTGAGAAAGTTGAATATAGACTTGCCATGTGACCCAGTGTATTAGTCAGCCAAAGGGGTGCTGAAGCAAAATACCAGAAATCTGCTGGCTTTTATAAAGGGTGTTTATTTGGGGTAGAAGCTTACGGTTACCAGGCCATAAAGTGTAAGTTACTTCCCTCACCAAAATCTGTTGCCACATGTTGGAGCCAGATGGCTGCCATCGTTCAGCCTTCCCCTTCCTCTTAAGGCTCCGTGGTCCCAGCTTCTTCCAATATCAGCTGTAGGCTGGGATAAGTCTCATCTCTCTTGTGGCTCATTTATCTCCAGGCTCAGCTGCTCTGCCCTCTCCACAAGGCCATTTGTGAACTATCAGGTGAACAGCTCGTCTCTCTTCCTGGGGCCTCTGCCATGTCTATGGATCTGTCTCTATTCCTCTTGTTCTTCTCCTATGTGTTTACTTTCTGGGGCTCCAGCTCAAAGCTCCAACCTCCCTTCTCTGCAGTGCGATTTCTCTGTGAGTCCCCATCCACCAAGGGGGAAGGGACACAACATCCTACTGATGTGGATGTCATCAAAGCCCCAATCATTATTTAACCAAGTAAATGTGAAATCTCTAAATCCAATTTAATCTAATATGCCCAGAGGATCTGACCAGTTTACAAACATAATCCAATATCTATTTTTGGAATTCATAAATAATGCCAAACGCTACACCCAGCAATACCATTGCTAGGTATATACCCAGAAGAACTGAGAGCAGTGACACAAATAGACATCTGCACACCGATGTTCATAGCAGCGTTATCCACCATTGCCAAAAGTTGGAAACAACCCAGGTGTCCATTAACTGATGAATGGGTAAACAAATTGTGGTGTATACAAATGATGGAATATTATGCAGCAGTAAGAAGAAATGAGGTCGTGAAACATACGACAACATGGATAAACCTAGAGGACATTATGTTGAGTGAAGTAAGCCACACAAAAGGACAAATACTGTATGATTACACTATTATGAACTAATACATTGTGTGAAATATAAATATATTATGTGAATATATAAATATGGTAAAATTGCATATATTAGACCATTTTTCTTTGAAGCTGAACAAAAGTAAGTAAATACTACAAAATGTTAGTATCAGACCAAAAAAAATGATACTAACTGAAGGAGACCAGACACAGAGTACTACACATTGTATGATTCCATATATATAAAATGTAAATATAAATCAATTTATGAAAATGAAATTAGATTAGTGGTTATGTAGGGCTGGGGAAGGAATGCTAAGGGGTGTGGAGGCTTTCTTTTTGAAACAATGAAACTTCTAAAGTTTTTGAGATGATGAATATACAGCACTGGGACTATACAAAAAGCCATTGATTATACACTTTGGATAGATCATATGTTATATGAATATATCTCAATAAAACTGCTTAATAAACAAATAAATAATTGTGCAAAAATAGCCATAAATAGAAGCTATGTACAGCAGGGGAAACAGAGAAATTGAGAGGTGAGGAATTTTCTTGTTTGTTTGATTGTCTACTTTTTGTTTATTATTATTGTTATTGAAATAATGAAAATGCTTTAACTACGATTGAAGTGACGAAGACACAACTATGTGATTATACCAAATACTATTGATTGTACACTTTGGATGAATTGTATGCTTTATTAATGTGTACCAATGATATTGATTTTTTAAAAAGCTATACCCTATTGACAGACTCTTCAAAGCAACCTAATTGTTTTATATTGAGCATCTCAAAATTCTTCCAGCCTTTACCCATTATCCAATTCCAAAGCCACTTCCATATATTTAGGTATTTTTCATAGCAGCACTCCACTTTCCAGTGCCAAAACTATCTTAGTCTGCCAGGCTGCTATGAAAAATACAACACAATGGTTTGGCTTAAAGAGACATGTTTTCCTGAAGCTATGCCCCATAATCTGGGTCACTGCTGATCCTGTAGTTCAACCCACACCGTGTGAGACACAAGCTTCCCCAGAGAATGTGACAGACAACCTTGGACAAATACATCTTGTGATGGCTAGGCTAATGTGTCAACTCGGCCAGGTAATTGTGCCCAGCTGTTGGGTCCAGCAAGCCTGGGGCTAATTGCATCTGCATCAATCAGCAAGATTGG
>PVKH010024157.1:0-13680 GCA_004027955.1 Chaetophractus vellerosus
CACAGACGAGAAGGGAGAGACCAGCAGACGCCACCATGTCCCTTGCCATGTTAGAGAGGAGTCCAGGGTCGCCAGCAGCTGGTTTTCAGGAAGAAAGCGTTGCCTGATGATGGCCTGATGGGGACACTTTTCTCAGCCTCAAATCCATATGCTTGTAAGTTAATAATTGCCCATCGTAAAAGCCACCCCATTTCTGGTATATTGCTTTCAGCAGACTAGCAGACTAGAATGCCCGTGAAGGCTAAAACATATTTGTAGATTAGATGAGTTCCCGTCCACATACAAATTCATAACTATGAGCAAGAAAATCTCCAATTGAATATTGTGCATTTTCTCTGTATAGAAAGGGAGGGATTTCTTATAAGAAGGAGGTTATAATTCATCCATCATCCAACACTTATTGGGTACCTACTGTGTGACAGGTACTATGCTAGCTCTAGAAAGCAAAGGTGCATGCGTGGCGGTCACTGACTTGAGATACAAGTTGTAGGAGGAAGCACCGGCACAGGTGAAGTGAAGACAGAGAACATCCTCAATGTACTTTATCACTATTCTGTAGGAGGACTGGGCTATTTTCTGGGTGGCTCCTCAATGGTATGGCTAGGGCCAGTGGCTGGTAGACATTTCAGCTGGATAAGTGAAATGAGTCAAATGGATTGATTGAGACGGGTGGGCTATTCCTCAAGGGGAATCAGGTGACCGGGAGTGGGGGCAGAGTTGGAAGTGAGCGCTCATTACCAGCCCATAAACCCTGATGTTTTACAATTCTGAAAACTAGTCTTGGCCTGAGTGTTTAGGGTCTAATTATACATTTTTCCTTCCATTATGATTAGTTTATTACTCATAATGAACCTGTGATTTTCATTGTGAGCCACCTTGAAAGTTTTTTTCTTTCAACCTAGGACATGAAGCATAAAATTGAAAGTGCTTGGAGGGCGGCTGTGCTTATTTGTGCCCTCCTCCCTTCCCCCACCCCTCCCATGGCCTGGCACCCAGTCGATCTGCTGGGAATGGAGGGTCTAATTCACAACTGGAACTGTAGGTTCACACAAGCAACATATAAGCAAAGCTTTTAATAGTTATAGCCAGCCTCGTGCCACTGGCATTTTCCTCTCCCAGCATTTCCTTGGCCATGTGGCATGCCAGCAAGAAAAGTGGCACCTACCCCCCTTGAGCCTGTCACTCCCCCCATCTCTTCTGACATCCTTTCCAGTAATTTCAGCATGTCAGGGGAAAACCACAACTCTTGGTCAAGCAAAAGTTAGGAGGAGGAATTTCAGCACTGTTTTGTTTACTCTAAAGGGGCTCTTTGTTGTCACCAACTGAATTCAATTAATTTGCTCAGACAGGAAACTAGCAGACAAATTGTCTTTCTATTGGTGGATATGACCCAAAAGCATTTGAAGAGAAGTACGATGGCTGCCCTGATTTCTCAAGCGCCATCTAATCAAAAGGAAGAGAGATAAAAAGGAAAAAATGTCAATATTCTCTCAAGCGACACCATCTCTCCTTTCCCAGCTGCACAGTGCCGAGCATTTTAAACGCCTGATGGGCCAAGTTGTTCATTCATTCCAGCATTTATTGAGTGCCTACTCTGTGCCAGGCACCCTTCTAGGGGGTGCGCAACCCAGGCAGAAAGCCCTGTCCCATGGAGCTGTGTCTAGCAGGTGTCAACACAGTTCTCTGGACAAAAATAAGCAAGAAGTACAGATAGCGAGTGCTGGGTGAGGAATGGTGGAAGGTTGGGGTTTAAATTGGGCTGCCACAAAAACACGCCGCAAGCTGGATGGCTTAAAACCACAGAAACTGATGGGCTCACGGTCTGAGGACTAGAATTCTGAAATCAAGGTCTCTGCTGGGCCACGCTCCCTCTGAGACCTGTGGGAGAGAATCCTCCTGAGCCTCCCCTAGCTCCTGGCCTTTTAGATGCTTCCACCTTAGTCTTCATGTGGCCCTCTACTCTGTGTCTTCTCCCCTTGTGAGGAGAGGCCCACCCTGCTCCAGTCTGGCCTCATCTTCACCACATCTTCAAAGACCCGATTTCCAAATAATAACGGGGGGGTTAGGACTTCTTTTTGGTGGACACATTTCAATCCGTAAGAAGGGGGTTCAGAAAAGGATTCGCTGGAATGCCACCATTTGAGCAGACCTAAGTGGAATAAAGACGTGCAGACTGGATTGGCTTAGATGGAAGTCCCCAAACTCTTATCCAAATGAGATTTCACCTGGGAGCTTATTTACAAACACAATACAGTCAACACCTTGGGATTTCCTACTGTAGATCTGGGATGGGGCCCAAGAATTTGCAATTAGTTAACAAAACTCCCTGTCCCTAGGGTATTTGGGAATCACAGTTTAGGATCTGGAGTTCCTTGGAATAGACTTATATAATCATTTTTACCCCAGTGAATTAAGGGAATTTCTACAAGTCAGGCCCTATGCTGGATGGATGTGGTGGTTTCTCAAGGGGGAAGTGCGAATAACCACACAAACATGGTTTTAGACGGATTAGAGAGAGAAATTGGCATCTACGGCAGTGCCCTGATCAGGGTGACTCCCTCAGGCAGGAGGAGCTGAACAATGTAGGGGAAGAATATTCTGGACAGAGGGAAGAGCATGCCATCAAGGAACTGAGACAAGCCAAAGGTCTCTGCATCAACAAAGGTCTTTCCAGAACATTCCTTCCCCCTCCAGCTTTGGCTGAAACTGGCCTTTCCCCGGAGGCCACTGCTTGCATGCAGAAGCTTCTAGGCAGGGTTGTGACCTGATCAGTGTCTCCTTTAGAAGGACCTTGCCGTGGGCTGATTTGGGCGGAAGGTTGAAGGGTGTGGGGCTGGTTTCAAGAGGCTGTTGTATCAGACCACACCAGAGGAAAGAGGTCTAACCCCCAAGGTAAGGGATGGGGAGGGAGAGTGGGCAGCACGGGGCGATGTGGTCAAGGGGGAAACTTGCACTACTGCCATACAGGGCCGCTCGAGTGACCAAGATGGTCTCACTGCTTCTGCCGCTTGACAGAACTTTAGCCCGACTTCTCCCTGACCTCCCTGATTCTAGCCCTTACCCTACCCAGGAGCCTAATCACAGAAAGAAAGCTTTCCAAGCAAAAAACAAAACAAAACAAAACAAAAACCCTAATTGCAAACGTAGTAAATCAATCATTCATCCCATGATCAACTCCAACACACTCCAGTGCTTTTCCACTAGCCCACTCCAGCCCGCAAATATCCTGCAACACTTTGTATGAATGGAGGAGAGTTTGGACTTAGATCTGGTCTCTCCACGACTGCCATTGTCTTGGATAATGTCATCTTTGCCTGTTTAACATTGTCCAGTGTAATTTTGACACAAATATGCGACAAGGCTTAAGAGCTTTGGCATCCCACACGTGGGCTTAGACATCAGGCTCCGTACCAGCCGTTTGATCAAGGGCAGTTCTGTCACGCCTCAGACTCAATTCTCCATCCTTGAATGCAAGGATCATTAAGTCTGCCTCAGGGTTGTTGTGAAAATGAAAACATGATGGCGGCTCCTTAGCATTCAAGCGCTCCTCACAGGGAAACAAGAGAACAACAAACAGTCCGCTAACTGGAAGCCATATCTGTGCTATGTCATGAAAGTACCTGGAATCAGTAAAATGTGTCGTGACCTTTTTACACAGCCCTATTTAGCTGCTTTTAAAAGGGTCACCTTGTAGGCTCCTTAAGAATTGATATTGTTTAGAGCTATTTTGCTTGATTAAAGAAGCAATATACTCCCATAACTGGGGTGAAAGATTGCTCAACAAATATCGTATTTGCTGTGGCCCCAAAAACAAAAGCTGAAGCTATGATGCAAAACCTTCTTCTTGAAGCACAAGCACAGAGTAAAGGGGTGGGCCCAAGATGGCGTTTCCTGAGAGGCAGTGTGCTCACTGGTGTACATGGACAATTGGATATGGAAGTGGAAAAGTTGTCATCTAGCAAACACATCAGTTACCACTGGCAGTGAAATCCACTTCTAAAATCCCCACATGTATGACAACATAAAATGGTTGTTTGAAACTCCTCGGACCATTCAATATTGCTCACCATGATTCATCCACAGCTTACTGTGTTTTTTTAATTTTTGAGAAAAGCTGTTTAAGTGTGTCCAGCCCAATCCTCATGAGTTGGGAGTTAGCTTCTCCAGCTTCCTGAATATCTGGGGGGCTCCACAGTACTAATAACCCAAATGATTATGATTTGTTGGTTATTTCAGTAAGTACAGCCTCTTGGGCAAAAATCCTGCTGAAGAGTGGAGAAATTCAATGAACTCTGGACTACAATTTTGGACAGCTACAAAATCTATAAGGATATCCTAAAACAATATTTTTCATCCTTTAAAATTTAACTTTTAACAACATGGGAAAATACTCATATGGTATTACTTTGTAAGTATAGAATTCAAAACTATATGTAATGTATAAACCAAATACATTTGATTCTTAACATTTGTGGCAGTCATATTCTATAAAGTCACCATGAACTCGGAATCAATGGATGCTGAACAATTGGTCCTAGGGAAAATACAGAGTTAGCTTCCTGAGTACCTCTGGTCATGAAATTTTCATCAACTAATCAATACAAAACCTTGTTTTATGTGCATATTTGTTCAGATACTTTATTTCATATATACTGTTGATTCATGGCCAACTGCACTATAACTCATGCCTGAGCAAAGTTTACCTAACACGAATCGTCTCCATAAGGCACAGGACAGCCTTCTTGCACTTAGGAACACTTCAGCACTACACTTTGGGGTCACTATACACAGTGAAGTCACCCATAAAAAGCATGAAAATGTGAAAAATATACCATGGAAAGGACACTTGTTTACAGTATAAGAGGTGAGACAAGAATGCAGAGTGATGCCTTGTCCAACCTCAGCTGGGAACGACTGTGTCAGGCAACTCAAATTTTTTATTACTCACTGTATATTCACGAATGAACATAAAAGTGCCATGCGTATTGATTTTGGGGTTACAAATAAAATTTTAGCAAAGAGGTGAATTCACAAATAAGGAATCTGCAAGTAGTGGGAAGTGACTGTTTTCTCTTTGCCTGGAATTCTGTCCCTCTGGCTGACTCACCTCTTTCAGAGCTGCTCGTCCTTTATGTCTGGAGAGATAAGCATCCCTCATCTCTCTATCCCCTGACCTCTTAATCTTCCACAGCCCTTATCACTACCCAACTTTGGGTCACACATTTGTGTAATTTAAAGTTTGCCAACCATCTCCCTCACCTGAATATAGTTTCTGTTTGGGCAGAGATTTGTCTTGTTCATTGCTGCATCCCCCAAGCTAGCACCATGCTTTACACATAGAGGTTCTCCATAAAGTTTGTTGAATGAATAAACAACAAGCACTTTGCATATTGGTTGAATGCATTAACTATCTAAAAATCATTATGAAAATTAAAAGATAATGGATGTGAAAGCACTCTGTAAATTCTAAGGCACAACACAAATATTGGGTTATTACCGTTATGATACGTGGAATGTATCAGATCAATAATTTGCTGTGACAAGATCTTAACATGGGCCACTTAGGTTTGAAGAGATTAATCCAGCTAAAGAGACTTGAAGATAAGTTATGACTTTCCATTTGCAGTGGCACAGATCGGACAGTTGCATTTTTATTGAAATTGATTGCAATTAATATTTACATAGACTGTATTACAGAATTTTCTTCTAATTACCCTAAGTGAACAATTCTGGTCAATGACTTTGTAGGGAGAGATAAAGGATTCTATAAATAGTTGGCTCATAAGGACTACATTCCACTCAAGTAGTATGAATTATTTCCTCATTTTTGAGAAGCCAGAAACATTGTGATTCCTAGCATTTTATGGTCTTAGATATGCATTATGTTCTCCTTTTATATACAATTAATTCCAGGTGTACCCTTCTTAAAGAAGCCTATTATTCTGGATTTGGACCCCAACATGATTTCGGTCAATACTGCCTCAGTTGGGGAGGAAGGGATATGCAGAGTTGCTATCTAGAGCCAACCGAAGAATGCTACTGGCAGTCTTAAGCAAGGATAAGGGAAAGCCCAGCTTGGGAGTTGCCCTGAACATTCATCTATAAGACTTACTAAAATATTTTAGGAAATATGAGATGGACAAAATTTTAGTTAATAGACTTCAACCGGGGAGAATCTGATTTGTGATATGGCCATACTGTTTGTTCTCTGGAAAGCTTTTGGGGCTGGCAGCTAAGACCCCTCAGGAATACGCATCACTGGTGTCAGTGAACTGCCTTTCAAGAAGGGTGTTATTTGCTGAATGGGACAGAACATGGACTCCCTGAGGGCAGGACTTGGTGTTGCTCAAGGCAAGAGACAAATGGTGAGGACAACCACAAGGGGTCTCCTTTCCTTCCCCACATGAAGAGCTCACCCTTTCCTTCTTCGTAAATACTCAGCATTATTAAAGAATATCAGTTTGATATGACTTCAAATAATTACCCTGTTTAAGGTACCCATTGCTCTATTCAATCCCATTTGCCTAACCCAAGTTCATCAATCCCTGCAACCATAAGTTCCTGTAACCATCAACTATTTGGATCTTATAGGCTAAGAGACTGGTTTTCCTCCCAAATAAGTAAAAATTAAACCATTCAATAGGGCAAGAGTCTCCTAATTCAAGGCATGCCTCCACTCATGTGGGACCTTGTTCATCGCCACTTCCTGTTAGCAAAGAGCAGCCACTTCTTCTCCATCTCTTCCTGGAACCCTTCGGAGGTTTACCATGGTACCCACCGGTCTGACTTTCAGAAAGAGAAGAGAACAGATCACAGGCGGGTCCAGGATTTGATGCTGATCCTTGGCAGAATTCTAAACCTGATCATTAAACACTAGTCAAGTACAGGGGCTCATCACCTTTTTGTTCCACGGCCCCCTTTGCCAGTCAGGTGAAAACCAGGGACCCCTAACTCCACACTATACTGTGTATTATTTAATAAATATATCACACCTGCACCAACATGTCCCCACAAGAATAATGTGTTTTGGTTTTTTTAAATTTCAATTCAAGCTCACGGATCCCTGGTCTAGTAGATGTTTGTGGGTTACAATAAAACACCACTTCTCAGAGGTGTGCAAGATTATTTTATAAAGAGTAAGGATGAACATTTGAGCTTTCCTGTTTATGTTGCCATGTAGTAAACTAACAATAAGTACTACACAAAATCACGTTTACATGGATGCTATCAAGTCAGGGTGAGAGAAAAGTGGGTGCCCAGATAGAGCAAACATCATGAAGCTGGAAAGTAAGTGGCTGATGTTGGGGAAACCCTGCATTAATGCAACCAACAAGCCCCTCCTGGCACATCTGTCGAGTAGATGACCCACATGGAGCTGAGTGATGTCAATCAGGACCTTCGGTTGCCTGAGTTGTTTGGGGCCAGTAAACACCATTCATTCTATCAGGGGCCCGACCTGAGTCCCCTCTAGCTGGCCACTGAAGCAGAAGATGCTTCATTTTTTCATGTTGCCAATTTCAGGCAATTCTATTTTGCCTATTTCAAAAATTTGGTAGAGATGAATTTGAAGCCGCCTCAGCACAAAGTAGCTTTGTGTGCAAGGAATCTACAGGCAGAGCTGACTCAGGGTAGTGGAAATGTGGAGGGGAAACGGTTAAGGGAATATGATATTATAAGTTACTCTACTTGTAGAAGAAAGAAAGGGAAGAGGAACAAAAGAAGGAATTAAAGAAACAGAAAAGAAACATCATCTGTAAAAATGTGCGTGGCACTAGGAAAAGCAGCAAATCTACAAATGTAAATGATGTGTAAATAATTCTTATCGTGAGAAAACACGCCTGGGAGGATGGAGGAGGATGGAAGGTGATCGATGTGGACGTGCCTTGGAAAAGATGAAGCCTCCTCTCGACATGACGGAGGGTCGTTAGGCTTCATCTGCATAGATGGCTGACTTCACGTGTGCAGGCACGACCTGGACTCACACACGGGCTGTGCACACACCCGAGGATTAACACACTTGCTTCTTTTCCAGGGATGCCGACATCCATAATTCATGCTCTCCACTGTGCGATTTAAATATTTTAAATCTCACAATGGGGTTGGCTTAATAAGGAAGCGTCTTACCATACAGCAGTGGTAGTAATTCTTAGATGCCAAAACAAACCATATTTCCTTGAGGGCATATTATTGAAATGAGACACAGCCACATCCCAAACTGTAAAACCTGAGTCTGTCGACTTCTCCATATAGAGCTGTTTCCTAAATATACATTTTATTCCACCCAAACACAGCATGACAGGGCCATTTTGGTGCTAAGAGAGTCATCAAACACTCGTGTTATACTGTTTTAATTACAAGCTGCCCCCTTTTCGGGCTTATTTCAATAGATTATTGCCCTGCTGTGTAACAGTGTATAAAGAAACAGCAGTATCTCTTGCTGGTATACTGTGGAAATTAAAATTCTCAATACTATTTCAGTAATTAATTTCCAAAAAGAAACCAGTTCAGTTTAATAAAGAGATTAATGAAAATGTTGCCGAAGATGTATTTCTCAGGAGGTGTAGTACGTTATTTTCTTGCATTCAAAATAATAGAACAATTTCAAAGGACTCAGTAAATCTGGCCTCAATCAATTCCATTTAACTTAGCATTGAAATGCTTTTTAGGGGGTTTAAAAATGCAAGCCAGACCATCCCCAGGCACAGGGGGAATGGAGTGGGTCTCCAGGGGCCAAATTTTCTGGGGCAATTATGGGCCAGTGGAGGCTATCCCATGGATCTAAGGCTGCCTGGGGCAAAGGGCAGCGTGAGGGGAAGGGAAGTTGGTCAAGGTCAAAGATAAGGTCGTGCAACATTGTATTCAAGGTGTTGAGTACAGATGGGCAGTTTATGAAATGATATGATCTAAGTCACCACTAGTTCTGTCACTAAGGTGGGCATAACCCTTTTTCTCTTACAAAAGTATTTGGGGATGCTTTTCACAAACATTACTTCATTTATTCTTTACAACATCCCTAGGAGAGCAATACTGTACTCATCAGACTTACTCTGTATATGAGGAAATTAAGGTATAGAGAAGTTATGTGGTTTTCCCAAGTTACCAGTTAGTAAATTGGAGAGCCGGGACTCAAATTCAAAACTGGTTCCAGATGCCAGGTTTTTAAAATAAATCACATTCACTTTGTCAAGTGTCCATTCAGGATTTTCCGGAACAATCTCATATTATATAAACTAGGGAACACGACTCTGAAGGAAGGGTGTGCTGTGACTCAGGCAGGCTTGGTGGACTCAGCTTGGTTCTTTGATACAAGGACAAAAAGAGTAGAGAAGAAAGATGGTGGAGGTCAAGCAAAAGGGATAAGGCTCCTTTCCATTTTCTCGAAGAGTCATGAAAGAGGTAGAAAGAGCTACAGTGTGGTGTGAAGAAAAGCCAGTTTATCAGACCATAGACATGGATAGATTAACTGAAAATAGCAACCATAGCTGACAACAACACAACGACCCAAGAATCTTCCTGGGGCCAACAGAAATAGCCATTTTACAGTTAGGAACAAGTGAGCACAGTTCAGTGGGGTTCTGTAGACTGGTGTTTAGGATTGGATCACAGCCCCTGCAAAGACATATTCAAGTCTAGAGCCTGGTCTTGTGAGCAAACTCCTTTGTAAACAGGATGTCCTAAGATGCCTTTAGTTAAGGTAAGGACAAAGTTAATCAGGGTGGACCTTAAGTCAGTATGACTGGAGTCCTTATAAGCAGAGGGAATGTGGACACAGAAGACAGAGGTAGATATGGAGATATGCCACAAGCCACCACCAGAATGCCACAGACTTCAGAGAAAGCATGACCCTCCTGGCACTTTGACTTTGAACATCTAGCCTCCAAGAATTGAAACAATAATTTTCTGTGGTTTAAGCCAAATAGTCAGTGGTATTTGTTACGGCAGCTCCAGCAAACTAAGACAATTGGGGATCACTGTGAGGCCAGAATCACCAAGGGCTCACACCTCCACTTTTCCTGTGGACTTTCTGTCCTGGGATGGCTCCAGAATTCTAACTGGGCTTTGTATCCTTCAGCACCCTATATGCCATTGCAACATTGTCCATACAATTTAAATAACTATTTTAGAATATTATTCTCCAACCAGACTGCAGCCATATTATTTTGCAATTCACAGTTCCTAATAGACAACCTGGCACAGATTAGATAATTGATATTTGAGACCTGAAGGACAGTGTGTCGATTATGTATACAATTATAATATGCTCCATAATGCTTTTCTATGAAATTTCATAGTACAAATCTATGGTGATATAATTTGTCCTGTACTTTAAATAGTCCCAAAAGTCCTGGTAAGGGGAATGGTAAGATGGAGGCATGCCATCAGCAGAGTTCAATGGAATTAGGTAAATTATGTTATACAATGATGCAACAGTTGAATTTCTAAGAAGCCTAATGTTTTCAAAAATTGGCATAGGAAAAAAAATGGTTTTATAATAGAGAAGGGGATGCTAGAGAGTTCTAGAATCAGGAAGTAATTGTTTTTTGTTTAAAACATCAATTTTAAAGGTATTGTTGCAGCTGAAAGCATATTTGATGGCTGAGAGCTGAAAGGAAGGCGGCTTTCTGGTCAGAAGGGACTATAACAAACCGTGGTGCTCCTCTGACATTCCTTCAGACTTCCCCTGTGACCTTGTCCTTGTAGTTTGGCTTTTGGCAGAGTTTGCCTCCAACAATGGAGAACCAAGAAATGCCAGTACCTGGACAGGTTAGAAAGCAGTTACTCAGGTGTATTCTCACCTACTCATCCTTATAAGCTCACGCGCGGTATGCAGCGGGAGCCATGTTCTACCCAATAGTGGGTCATGGAACGTAATTAATAACACTTAGAGGCATTATGTTCAACTCAGATTTGGAAAATTTTTTAGTAAAGTCGGAAAACTGAGACCAAGGTGCTCTACACACACTGAAATTTATTTCATTTCATTCTATTAATGCGTTTCAAAAAATACATATAGTTAAATATATAACTGAGATACGGCATGTCTTTATACTTCATTTCACAAAGCTGAATTCACAAATAAAAAGAAAACATCCATGAGATTGTGTGTCCTGTTAATTTTGAAAAAGAATATGTTAACCATGGGAACAACTGTGGTGTCCTCCACGGCACATTTGAGGCAACTGGTGGCAGTTTCTATGAACAGAACCAAGGCTGCTCCCCGTCCATAAGGGGGCCCACGGCCCACGTGCAAGTGTTGCTATGCAGGCAGTCTCCGTGTTCCCGACCTTACCTTTTACATATTGCAAAAGCACATATACTATGGATAAGGACACAGCCACACATACGTGTGGGCAGGCACACGTGTCCATGCATGTATGTGCACATACATGTAGCCACATCCACCCAACTATGTATAAACACTTCACCTTTACTACAGCCCTCAAAAGGGGATATTGCTACCCTCATTTTCTAGACGAAGCACTTGATGCTGAGAGAGTTGAAATGACTTGCTCAATGTTACACAATTTGTGATTAACAAAAGTGGGATTAATAATCAGAGCAGTCTTCTTCCAAAGCTGAGCACCTAGCTGTCACCTTAACCTGCAGATACTATCTACGACAACACTTCCTCATCTAGTGTGTGCCTAGAAGAGATGCTAAGCTGATGGTTGAATGTTTGGGCAAATGCATTAATGAAGGAAAGAAGTTGAGTTGAGGGGATATAAGCATAAGTCCTTTTCAGTACTTATTGAAATCTTTCTCACCATCTTCTTCCTTGCTGGCAGAGAACCAATTATATTTTGGTGTTGGCTGTCATGACATAGCCATGAAGTCAAGAAAAGGAAACCCATCCAAACTCAGGGATATACCTTGATTAACCTTCCATTCATAGCCAACCTGTTTCCCTGGTTAGTGACTGGTTTAGGGTAGACATTTGACCTGATCTGGCCAATGAGGCATGAGGGATATCTGCTGGGGAATGGGGCTTCTGGGAAAATGATAATAAAAGAGACACAAAGGAAAAAATGTTCTCTTCTTTCACCATAAGCCTCTAAGCCTGCCTGTGACACTCATAGCTAGC
Source organism: Chaetophractus vellerosus (assembly GCA_004027955.1). NCBI lineage: Eukaryota > Metazoa > Chordata > Mammalia > Cingulata > Chlamyphoridae > Chaetophractus > Chaetophractus vellerosus. The sequence continues at coordinate 12,083 of PVKH010024157.1, forward strand.
ATCTAACCTACACACAGAGAGAGTGTGTGAGGATAAACCAGCAGGCTAAGAATCAGAAAGCAGAAAGATGGAGAGAACCTCATCCTTGATGCTGGAGACATGTAGATGGGGCCTCCTAGGAGCTGCCCTACACCTGTAGGCTTTATGTGTTCTGTGAGGAAAAACTTTCCTCATTGTTCACATCAATTGGATTTGGGTTTTCTGTTACTTGCTTCCGAAAGCATTTTAACTGATTCAGCAAAGACAGATGCTTGAATGTCTGAGCTCCGCTTCTGGGTTTCACCAGCTCCTCTCCAACAAATCTCTGGTGCTGAGGAGGGAAGTAAGGTTGAAAATATTGGCAAATGAAGATATTTAAGAATGAGATCTGAAGCAATGATGATCACAAATGCTGACAGTTGCGATCGGAGCATGAAATGACAAACGCAAATAGGCTGAAGGTTCATAGGACAGGGCAGAGGGGGCTGTAGGCCATAGAGTGCTAGAGGAAATGCCCTACTGAGACGAGGGGAATGGTGAGTGGGGAACAGGCTTCACCGAGAAGCACGCAGAGGACAACGAGAGGGGACTCAAGAAGAAAGTACACCTCATCAGCTCCCAAGAATGAGTGAAAGACGCCCACAGTTTGTGATATTTCTGGCGCAGGGAAATTTAACATCCATATGAGAATTATAAGTTTAAGGCTTGCTATGGAATTTCTTATGCAGACTCTTTGCCTTGAGGTAAGAGCCTGGGCCAAGGGCAAAGCTTTCCTGTTCCCTTCGATTAGGTGTTCCCAGGAGTGTTGAGAGCATGTCCAATGGCCACCCCTAGAGAGGGATTCTCTGAGGGATACATGGAAGAATACAGGGAGCCAGGGGCATTACAATTAGCATATGTAGCTGTCATCAAGCTACTAGAATCATAAATTCAATTTTAAAAATGACCATGACTTCAATGATCTTCTTGCCTCCTCATTGGGGAGAAGTTACATCAATCAAAATGGACTATTGAGGAGGAATGCCCACAGAAGGATCTACGGCCCTGGCCTCAGGCAGGGCTTGAATCTAAGGCAACCTCTGTTCTTCAGAATGGACAGTTTCCTGCAGAGGGGGAACGGGGGTTGCCAGAAGCTTTGCATGAGTGTTAGTGACATTGACTTCTGAGTCAGAGAGACCTGAATTCCTTCTAGATGTGATCCTTAGGAGTAGTTGCTTTACCTCTCTGTAAAATCAGTATGGTATCTGTATTCATGGAGTTGTTTGGGGGCTAGAGCAAAAAAAAAAAAAAAAAAGCATGTAAAGTGCCTTCCACAGTGTCTAGCACATAATAGACAATTTACGGTAATTAGCCAGAGTACTAGAGGGACGGGTGCTAGTCACATACATTTGTTATCTGGTCTTCTCTTTTATTTTAAATGTGAGAGAATCCTATTTTAATTCAGGATCCAGAGTTGCAGATAATGATGAAACCAGAATAAATAAGGAGAAAAAACTAAAACAAAACTATTACTTTCTAAGGTTTCAAGACATAATATAGTGGGCAAAAAACTTTTAAGAATGTAACTCTATAAGGACAAATGATTTATCTGCCCTGCTTAGAACAGCCTGGCATATGAT
>PVKH010024158.1:0-13690 GCA_004027955.1 Chaetophractus vellerosus
CTTAAAATGACTTTGTTAAAAAGGTGAAAAGGCAGCCTACACATTGAGAGAAAATTTTCAGAATTTGTGCCCAGATGCCTTGCTCTGATCAACATTTTATATAAAGATATCATATAATGCAACAATACAAAGACATGCAACCCATTTTTAAAATGGGCAAGACTCGAACAGCTATTTCTCCAAAGAAGAAATTCATATGCCCAAAAAGCACATGGAAAGATACTCAACATCACTAGTTATTAGGGAAATATAGATCAAAAGTACATTGAGATATCATTTCACGCCTTACAGAATAGCCTTTGTTTAAAAAAAAAACAGAAAGAAAAGCATCAGAGAGGTTGCAGAGAAATAGGAACACTCATTCACAGGTGGTGGGAGTGTAAAATGGTGCAGCCTGTGAGGAAGACAGTTTGGCAGTTCCTCAGAAAGCTAAATATAGAACTGCCGAATGATACCGCAATCCCTCTACTAGGAGTATAACTCAGAAGAACTGAAAACACGGATGTGAACTGACATTCGCACACCGATGTTCATAGGGCCATTATTCACAATTGCCAAAAGATGGAAGCAACACAAGTGTCCAGCAACCAAAGAATGGATAATCAAAATGTGTTCTACACATATGATGGAATTACTATGCTGCTGTAAGAAATGGGATTGGAATGTATTTGACAGCATGCATGAACCTCAAGGACATAATGTTGAGTGAAATAAACCAAACGCAAAAGGACAAATATTGTATGGCCTCACTAATATAAACTAAATACAATGAGCAAATGCATAGAGTTAAAACCTAGAGTATAGGTTACTAGGAGATAAGATGAGGGCTGAGAAGGGGTACTGATGCTTAACGTATGCAGAATTTTTAATTAGGTTGATTGTAAATGTGTGGAAATGGATAGAATTGATGGTAACACATTACAGTGAGTATAACTAACACTGCTGATTTATAAATGTGATTGTGGCCTAAAGGGACAGTCTAAGGATAGAAATGTCAGTTGAAAGAAAGTTAGAGAATAATCTAAGGACTGTATAGCAGAATGAACTTGGTGGTAGATTGAGGATTGTGGTTAATAGTACAAATACAAGAATGTTCCTCTATGAACTAGAACAAGATGTTAAGAATATGGTGATATATGGGAAAATACAATTAATGTAACTTATGGACTATAGTTAACAGCAATATTGTAATATTCTTGCATCAGTCAATAATAGGAGTTATGGTATTTTTGCTACTGGAGTACAGAATATGTTCTAAAATTGACAGATGATGACAGCACAACTCTGTGATGAAACTGAGAGGCAATGAGTGTACACTTTGGGTGGAGTGTATGAGGCCTGGAGCTCTACAGCACAGTGAACCATGTGGTGGAGGATGGACTGTGGTTAACAGAGTCCTCTCACGAGCTACAACAGATGTATAATATGAATACATGGTATTAGTAATAGGGTGGTTTATGGAAAAAAACACCAAATGTAAGCTTTGGACCATAGTTAGCAGTCATATTTTGATGATTTTTTAAATCATTTTAACAAATGTTCCACAACAGTGCAATGTGTTGGGTGTGGGGTGATGATGGGAATTCTACACATTATGCATGATTGCTTTGTAAGCTCACAAGTTTTCTAATAAAAAAATATCATTTAAAAACCTAAAGAAAGAGTAGAAAGGACTCCTGTATTTTCTCCAACATGTCTATTAATTCATTCTCTAGCTATATATCTGTATATACACACATAGTAACATTTTTGTAACTTTTAATTATGATATAATTTCAAACAAAAATGGCAGGGTTTATATAAATTTCTTTTGCATACGGGTTTCCCAAGTTCAACAGTTGTTTATATTTTGCCCCATTTAGTATGTCTTTCTCACATTTCCCCACACATACACATCTATACAAACTTACATATATGTAAATTATTTTTAATCTGAATCATTTGAGGGCAGACTGAGAACTTCAGTATTTCTTATAAATATGGACATTCTACAGTACCATGATCAAAATGAGGAAATTTACTGTTGATAGAATTCTATCACTTATTTTACAGATCTTATTCAAATGTTGACACCTTTACCAGTGATATCCTTTAGAGCATTTTTTTCCTGGCCCAGGATTTAACCAAAAATCACAGTTTCTTTCTCTCTAGTTTTCTTTAGTCTGGAAGACTAGGAAAGACTTTATCTTTTATTGCATTAAACTTTCAGAAGGGTACAGCCCATTTATTTTATAGAATGGCCCTCTGTTTGGGTTGTCTGATGTTTCTTCATGATAAATTTGAGCCGTGCCTTTTTGGTGGGAATATCAGAGATGTGGCCATGCCTTTGTGAGCTTATCACACCAGGAGGCCATGCCATCAGTCTGTCCATGATTGGGGATGTCTGCTTTGAGGGTCCCACGGTGTCTGCCAACTTTCTGCACTGTAAATTTTGACCATTGTAATTAATAAGTAATCTGTGAAGAGATACTTAGGCACCATGCAAGTATCCCATTCATCATCAAACCTTCTCCCACTAGTTTTGGTACCCATCTATGGTTACTCCCTGAATCGGGTATTACTATGACAATTGCAAAATGGTGAATTTTTCAATCTATCATTCCTTCTAAATTTATGAGTTGGTGTCTACCATTCCTGCCTTCGTTTTAGCTGTGTGATTCATGTATGTATGTGAAGATATGAAATGTAAGGGCAGTTTATACACAGCCACTCCCCCTTGGCAGCTGATGGTCTCAGTTCTTGAGTGAGGCCCTTGGTTAACTTCTTTATTTACTTCTTCCCATTAATACTCTTAGGAGTGACATCGTCGTGCTTTTCTTATTTTAAAGATGCGGAGACAGAAATGTTAAGAAAACTGTTTATTGTAGCACATTGTATAAGTAGGAGAGTCAGAATTAGACCCAGAGGGGCTAATATCAGAACCCAAGCCCTTCAATACTATACCAGTTACAATTCCATGGGTGGTAAGTGACAGAAATCCATCCCAAACAAGGCTATGCAGAAAAGAGATTTCATCAGAGAGATAGTAAGCAATCTCACAGCACCTGGGCAGGGGTTTTAGCACCATATATGTGGAGGGCAAGATAACACCAAGTCTCCAGAATAATGATCCAGGGGCTCAATAAACACTCGATAGCTCTCCTTTTCCCTTCTCTCATCTGCAACATCATCCTTTCTCCCTGCAGTCTAGATTAAACAAAGCAGGGGTGACGCTGCCACCACTATCGTCAGTTCATCATTCTCCACAGCATGAAATCCTGCAGTTGGCCGAACTCTTCAACCCAGGTTTTACCTTAAAATTTTGGGGAAAACTCTAAAGGAATCATTTAGTAAGTGACCACGCTTGGAACGGGTTTCCATTTTTGGCCCATTCAACTGTGGCCAGGATGTCAGGGTCAGATAAAAAAACAAAAAACCTGCTGTACCTACAGGAAACATGGTTTAATGTCAAGGGAGGAGGCTGGCTGGTGTGGTGGACAAGGATGACGCGAAAGGAGCAAGACTGTGTAGAACGGAGTGGTGTAAGTATGGAGAAGAGAGAGAATAACCTCCCTTTGTACATGAAACTGCAAAACAATGTGCTGCCCATTCTTATGTGTGGGTTGTTGGTAATTTGGTTGACCATAAATTGGGGAATTCATATGTATATATAGGCTTTTATGGTTTTACATGCCACAAGTTAATAATAAAATAAAAAGCCAACTATAAAAAGAATGAATAGGAATGTCAATATCAGTAAATGTTGCATATTATACAGTGTTATTTTTATTTTTCGTGCTCTTCCACAGACTTTAAAATTATTGAATTAAATAAAATAAATCAGTGCCAAATGGCATCACAATTTTGCGGAATTTATGGATAATATTTTCACTAAAGAATTTTGACCACTAAATTATTTAAGGAGTTTCCATGTATGGAAATGTGTTTTAACTGTTTGTTCAATAAAATGAATTATAATTCACATATTATTGAGGAATAGCTCATCAATCTGAAGTATTTAGATCAATCCCCAAAAGTTCTCAGGCACCTACCTGCCAGATATTTTCAAATTAGGAAATCTAATTTATTCTACAGAGCTAACATATTTTTGGAATCAAGACCTGGAAAAATACAGTCTAACCAGAAACACTTTTTTTAAATTGAAAAGGCATAAATTTACATTTGTCATATATTTCATAAATTCAGTGGATTCCAAGAAACCAGGCTATCATATAACCATATGGATAGAAAATAAAAGTAGAATTACAATACTTAAGTTTAGAAATAGTTGAAATGTATTAGACTTAATTAACATAGGGGGCGAATTTATGGCATAATGTGAGGTCAGCAGGCAGAAGAGTTGTGAGAGAAAATTGTGAATTCTTGTCTGATTGCTCCACCCCGTCCACTGCTGAGTCTTACGTGTCTTTCCTGGGGGCTGATTCTAGATCATTCAAGTTCTGTGCCTAAAGGAGGGGATATCACGGCTGAAAAAGGCCTAGAAGCTTCAGAGGTCTGAGAGAACACTGGGCACCCTTTTCTGTCTGGAGCTCGGGCAGTAGCTCCAGCCTTGCAGAGGCGAGGGCAGGGGAGGGGAAGCCTGCAGTGGTGCAGAGGCGGAGAGGGCGCCAAGCCTGGGAGGATCACCTCACAGCAGTTTCCTATTCTCCGTCCCGCCTCCAGAGCTGGTGGGCTGCAGCTCCTGCCTGGAGCCTACATTCTATAACGGATGGGCTGGGAACACAAGCCTGTCCAGCGACACTGGCGTGGGGGCAGTGCCCCAGGGCCAGGGCAGGAAATGCACGTCTCATCAGATGCAGGGTGGAGAGAGGGTACCAAGGTCTAAGTGGTGCCTGAGGTGGCCCTTTGCTGAGCCCCATGGTGGAACTCAGATCCAGAAGATGGAGTGGGGTGGGGGAAGCCTGCTGTTAACTGCACTAAGGGGCATGACAAAAACTGGGTTTCTGCCACCCCTGGAAAAAAAAATAAAGCTTCAACATAGAAATCAAATCCAATTATAGAAAAATGAAAGCAAAGCATAGCCACACGGTCTCTGTGGTGACAACACTCGTGGGGGCCACTGGGGTGGCTGGGGTGCTGCCTGGGGTTGGGGCTGAAGCCAGGGCATCTGTGATCAGTGCCCCCTCCCCTGAGCTCTGGCTGGTGAGAGTGGGCTTTTGGGAAGTGTCTTTAGTCTGTTGGCAATTCTTGATTGCAGGCTTCTCTAGCACCCAAGCTTGGGTATATAGGGGCAAAACAAAAGAAAACAAAGCAAAGCAGAACCCAGGGAACTCACTTGGTTCCTCAGATCCCAAGGTCACTGGGCCCATCTTTGCAGAATCTCCTGATAGCTGCCTGACATTTTGTCCAGGTTTTTGGTTGTAATTAGCAAGAGCAATAGAGTTCCATCTGGTCTGGAATGAGAAGTCTACTATTTTTAAAAAATAAAGTTTTGTATCTGATTATAAACATGCTCCGTAGAAAATGTGAGAAATATGCTCTAAGGAAGAAAATTAGAACTACTCACAATCCTAAAAATGTTATAATTATCTTCACAAATGTTGCAAAGAACTGGCCAAACGGCCCCAGCCCACTCATCTACCCCAGCCTCCAGGCTCACCTGTGGGACCTGCACAGAGTGAGTTTCACCAGTGCCCTGAGCCGCCCCCCAGGACGGGATGCCACCCACAGAGGAGCCGCAGGCACTGGGGCTCCTCTTCCAGACTCCACGGCCCATCCATAAGTGAGTTGGGTCTTCCTGAAAGGGTGAGGGGCCCTACAAGCTCTACCTACCTCCCTTCCAAGGGGAGGGAAGATGAAGGCGTGGTCATGGGCGGGGGATGAGATTTCAATCAGATAAAAGCTTGAGATTGGACATTTAATAACTCACCCGATAACTGTGGCATCAGTCCTAAATGCTTTTTGTTTGTTTCTTTGTTTGTTTTTTGGTAGACAAGGGAGTAAAGAGTTTATTGAGGAATAAGAAAGGAAAAACATTACACAACCCCAGACACGGTTGCGGGTACACTGCAGGGTGAGATGTGCCCAAATGTTTTTTTAAAAGAGAGAAAACGTTCATTTCACAGACAGAGATTGGAAGCCATTGGAGAAAAGCAAATCTGTTCCATGTTTGTGCCCTTCCAGGGCCCCTCAGGTCAATAAGCTGGTTGCACATATGTGTTTACAAAAGTAAGGAACTGGCAAGCAAATGACCACATCAATTAATGAGGCTGTAGAGAAATAAGCCACACTGCAGTGGGAACAGAAACAGCATGTTTATAATCAAATCTAATGCTTAAAGAATAGTTAATGACATAAATACGTATTTATGATATACTGCTAAATCAGACTATGAAGAAAATTAATTCCTGTTGTATATTTCTATAGATTTATATACCCCTTAGCTATTTGTTATCTCAATTGAAAGGAAACAAAACTGGACCCAAATGAAACTATCCACACTTGGCATTTATCTGCATAGAGGTTGTCTTGTCTGACCCTTCTTTGACCCTCTCACTCTGCCCTTGGCCATTAGCAGGATCTTCTCAAATTTTCCTGGGAGGGGGGCGGGAGGGCCTCGTCCCTGGTCCAGCTTCCTTGCCTACAAGTCATTCCACTGGTGGGGCTTGTCTGACCCAAGTGGGACCTTCTTTCTCCTTAGTCCTCTGACAATCTCAACTAACCGACTGCATCTAAAACGTAACCCCACCATGCTCTTTATGTCACAGCAGCTCCCCAGTTTTCTTTCTGCTAGAGAGGGCCTTTCCCATGATGTAATATTCGCTCTCAGCCCCTCTCCTAACATCTCTCCTGCTTTAGGTATTGGCAGCCTTCAAGTGTTTATGTGGTGGGCAGCTCTTAAACATTTTAAGCCTGGGAAAGACATGACCCAACCTGTTTGGGCTCTTCAGATATTCCCTCTGTTTGCCAACCCAGGGCAGAATATGTAGGCTGTGGGGAGCTAGGCAGCTTTCTGGGAAATGATGGAGGTTCACAGCAGGCCAGCTGGTGGGTATGAAGTTAATTAATAGGGGACAGATATGTGAAGTCTGAGTGGTAGAATTAAGATGATTTTCTAATTTATGAGATATGACAGATGAGTAGTTGTCAACGATGAGAGAAAAGGTTAGTACATTCTCTTTGGGACAGATGGGGTGCTGGAAATGTGAATTATTCTTAAAATAGTAGTATTTAGTGGTAATATAGTTAAAGCTTCTTTTTACCTCTCAATATACTTGAAGACTTTGTGTGTGGGGATGTGTGTGTGGACACATACTCATATAAAAGAACAGAATGGATGCAGTCCTTCAAGTTTAGATTCTCCTTAAATATCTGATGCTTTTATGTGTCTTATGGGGCAGATTAATAGTAATTTAGAATAGAAACTACTAATGTGAAAAAGAAGTGATCCTTTTATCTTAAAAAAGGCAAGCCATTACAAATTAGGAAACATTACTTATGGCTTAATGCAATCATTTCATATTTGTTAGGTTGAATTTAAAAATTAAATTAAAGACTGTAAGATTTCATTCACCAGCATGGGAAACAAGCAAGCATTTTTTTGTGAGATAATGCCATGAAACATAATTGCATAAATGTGAAAATAACAACATGCAAGTTACTCATGGCAATGTTGTAAGGACACTCTCCAAAGCAAAGCATAATTTCAACTAATTCTCTAGTTTTTTTTAAGTTAATATTCTATTTACATTGGCCTTGCAGGAAAGTTTGATAAAAGACAAAATTTTGTCTCCCTTAAATGCACCAACCATAACTCAAGCTATTCCTCTTCTACATCTAATCTCCAGCTCTCCCAAGTTGTCCCTCCTCAATTAGGAAGCTAAATTGCCATATGTTTACATTGACGTATCTTTCGAACAAAAAGACCCCACAGCAATTTTAACCATAAACAATGCATGTTTCATCACAGAAATGTGTTATTGGGAATTTACACCATCTAGAGGGAAAGTTAGGAAAGCATCTTGGGAAAATTTCAGGAGATCAGATAAAATGAATGAGGCCCTTTCCTCTCTACACAACTCGGATTTGTGTTTGAAGGCAGCTGAAGAGATCTGGACACAAAATGAGCCATTCTCCATCACAGTCCCTTTCCCACCAGACCAGCATTCATTAGATCTATAATGGCCATCTGTAGAGCACCCCGCCAAATGCCATAGAAATCCTTAAAATCCCAGCATGTAGTTTTGCCATTTCCATTTTTATAGGTCCCAGAGCTGTGGTGTAGAGAAAAACAGCTTTGCCCAAGTCACAAGTTAAGTAGTCTACAAAACAGAAGAATGAGTTAAGTCTTCCAATTTTCAAATCCCATGTTTTCCCCATTTCTACCAGTGGCAAGGACATCTTTGACCTTCAGAAATTAATGCCATGTGATAGTCTCCCTTCTTCGATCTGCAAAAACATCTTAATTTCCCTCTTGTATGAAAACCAATCTCTCTTATTATTGTAGATATATATGTGTTTAGCCTGTCCTTTTTCCTCTTATGAAACTTTAATGTTTGTGTGGGCAAGCATTAGATTTTCCCCATTTCTATCTTATCCTCCGGTACTGGCGAATGTTTTAGGTATCCAATACCTTCAGAAAGGTTTTTAAAAGAAGGGACTCTATTAACAAGTGTGTAAATGCATATATGCATGTGTGTGTACCAACATAACCTTTTTCCATTGCCTTTAGTATTTGGATTTTCTGATTTATGCGTCTACATTTCAAAAATCACCACCTCATTATTAGATGGAAATGAAGATGAATGTTGAAACCCAGACTAAAGTAGAATTCTAGTCTTGTGATAATTTTCCCTCAAAAATTCATAACTGTGGCCACACTGATGTTTGCATCCAATATTTCTTTGGTGAGGTTTTATATCACACTAATATCCATTTCTAAGTAGCCTTGTTTTAATCCTGAAGAATTTGCAGACTCTTTGTTACCCTGTGTACCAATTAAGCATTTCCATCCAATTACCTATCCCCACCCCAGACCCTGGTAACTTGTATTCTGGTTTCTGACCTATGAATTTGCTCATTCTAATTATTTCACATATGTGAGATGATAACAATATTTGTCCTTCTGTGTAGGGCATATTTCACTCAACATACTGTCTACAAGGTTTATGCATCTGAACTTCATTCTATTTTACGGATGAATAATATTCCATTTTATATATATGCTACATTTTGTGCATCCATTCATCATTTGATGGACATTGGGTTACTTTCATCTTTTGGCAAATATGAAAAATTCTGCTGTGAATATCTGTGTATAAATGCCTGTTTGAGTCCTTGCTTTAAATTCTTTTGTGTGTATACCTAGAAGTGGGATTGCTGGGTCATGTGGTAATATTATACTTAGTTTTCTGAAGAACTGCCAAACCTTTCTACAGCAGTTGCACCATTTTACATTCCCACCAAAAATGAATGAATATTCCAATTTTTCTGCATCCTCCCCAATACTTGTTATTTTTCCATTTCTTAGAGTAGACTTTCTAGTGGGTATGAAACAGCATCTCACTGTGGTTTTGATTTGCATTTCCCTATTGGCTAATTATTTTGAGCATCGCTTCATGTGTTTATTGGCCATTTGTATATCTTCTTTGGAGAAATATCTATTCAAATCTTTTGCCCATTTTTGTTTTTTAATTTGGTTCATTATCTCCTTGCTATTGGGTTGCTAGAGTTTTCAAATAGACACTGGATATTAAAATCTTATTAGATATGTGGTTTCCAAATATTTTCCCCAATTCTATAATTTGTCCTTTTTACTTTCATGAAGAAGTTCTTCAATGCACAAAACCTGGTTTAAAATTTTGAGGGAGTCCCATTTATCTATTTTTCCTTTTGTTGCTCATGCTTTGGGTGTAAAATGTAAGAAACCATTGCCTAATACAACGTCCTGAAGACGCTCCCCTATGTTTGCTTCTAGGAGTTTCAGAGTTCAGGTGCTTATATTAGGGTTTTTGGTTCATTTTGAGTTAATGTCTATAGATGATGTGAAATCCACCTTCTTTCTTTTGCAAATGGATACCCAGTTTTTCCAGCACCATTTTTTAGAGACTATTTTTTCTCCATTAATTGGACCTGGCACCCTTGTCAAAAATCAATTGGCCATGTGTGAGTATTTATATTTTAGTTTGCCAAAGGCTGACAATGCAAAAATACCAGAAATGTGTTGCTTTTTAAAATGGGGATTTATTAGGATAAAAGCTTCCAATTCTGAGCCTGCAAAAATGTCAAAATCAAGGCATTATCAGAGATGCTTTCTCACCAAAAGTTGGCTGCTGATCAGATCCTGGAGTCTTGCCACGTGGCAAGGGAAAATGGCAGCCAATCTCTACCAAGGTTGCTGCCTCCTCCTCCATGCTCACCTTCTGGCCTGCTCCACTGATTCTAGATTCCAGCCTCTCTCTCAGCCTCTCAGGGATTCTCTGTCTTCTGTAGTCCTTTCTCTCACACAGCAGGGTCAGAATTGTGGCTCTCTTTCACTGTATGTTTCTGCTTTCAGTTCTCAGTTTATGTAAGACTCCAGGAAGAGGGCAGAAACTTAACCTGGCTCATGGCTCACTAATGTGGTCCAATCAAAGGCTTAATGTGATCTCATTAAAAGTGATCTAATCTAAAGGTCTCTTACCAACTAAATATAACCCAAAGGTCTCATATACAGTAAATAGGCTTCCATGCACAGGAATATGTTAGCTTAAGAACTTAATTTTCTGGGGTCCACAAAAGACTCAGACCAGGAAAATTTACTTCTGAACTTCCGATTAGATTCCACTGGTCTCTATGTCTGCCCTTGTGCCAATAGTAACCATTTTTCCCCACTGTAGCATTGTAATATGTTTTAAAATCAGAAAATATGAATCCTCAAACTGCATTCTTCTTTTTAAATATTGTTTTGGCTATTTGGAACCATTTATCCTCCATTTTAATTTAAAGATTGGCTTTTCTAATTCTGTAAAGAAGGCTGTGGGAATTTTGTGAGTATGTTGAATCTGTAAATTGCTTTAAGTAAGATAGACATCTTAATAATACTTAGTCTTCTAATCCATGAATGCAGAATGTCCTTTTATTTATTTATATATTATTTGATTTCTTTCAGCAATGTTTTATAGATTTCCCTGTACAAGTCCTTCCTTTACATGCTTAGTTAATTTTATTCCTATATATTTGATTGTATTAGTTGTTATTATAAATGAAACTCTTTTCTTGATTTCATTTTCAGATGGTCCATTTTCAGTGTATTGAAACACCACTGATGTGTGCATGTTGATCTTGAACCCTCCATTTGGCTGATTTCATTTATTAGATTTAGGAGCTTTCTTGTGGATTTTTCAGAATTTCCTCTATATAGAATCATTTCATCTCCAAATAGGGAGAGTTTTACATCTTACATTTCAATTTGGATGCCTTTTATTTTTTTCTTTCCTAATTGTTCTTACTAGAACTTCCAGTACAATGTTGAATAATAGTGGGCAACTTTGTCTTTTCCTGATCTCTGAGGGAAAGCTTTCAGTCTTTCAGCATTGAGTATGATGTTAGCTGTGGATTTTTCATATTTGCTCTTTATATGGTGAAGAAGTTTCCTTCTATCTCAAGTTTTCTGTCTTTATCAAGAAAGGGTACTAGATTTTGTCAGATGCCTTTTCTGTGTCAAAATGATCTTTTTTTCCTTCATTCTGTTAATGTGGTATATTGCATTAATTGATTTTCTTATGATTTGATTTCTTCCCTTGCATACCTGGGATAAATCCCATTCAATTATGGTGTACAATTCTTTAAATGTGCTGTTGGATTATGTTTGCCAAAATTTTGTTGAAGTTTTTTGCATCTATATTCATAGGGGCTATTGGTCTGTATTTTTTTTTTCTTTTGGTATCTTTATCTGGTTTTGGTAATAGGGTGACATTGACTTCATAAAATGAGTTTGGAAGTGTTTCCTTCTCTTCAATTTTTGGGATACTTTGAACCGGATTGGTATTAATTCTTCTTGGAATGTTTGGTAGACTTCACCAGTGAAACCATCTGCTCCTAGGCTTTTCTCTGTTGTTAGGTTTTTCATTGTTGATTCAATCTCTTTGAGATCTTCAATTTCTTCTTGAGTCAGTGTACTTAGGTCATGTGTTTCTAGGAATTTTCCATTTCACCTAGGTTATCTAATTTGTTGACATACAATTGTATAATTATATCCTTTATTATAATCCTTTATTACTGTGGGGTCAGCAGTGATGCCCCCTTTTCATTTCTGTTTTAGTTATTTGTGTTCTCTATTTTTCTTTGTCAGTCTACCTATAAGGTTGTCAATTTTACTGAACCTTTCAAAGAACCAACTTTTGGTTCCATTGATTCTCTCTCTCTCTCTCTCTCTCTCTCTCTCTCTCTCTCTCTCTCTCTCTTTCTCTCTCTCTCTCATCTCTTTCATTTATCTATAATGTAACTTTTGTTATTTCCTTCCTTCTTGCTTTTGGTTGAGTTGTTCTTCTTTTTGTAGTTCCTCCAGTTGTGAGGTTAGGTCTCTGATTTAAGATCTTTCATTTTATTTTCATATAGGCATTTAGAACTATAAATTTCCCTCTCAAAGCTGCCTTTCTTGCATCCCATAATATTTGGTATATTGTATTTTCATTCTCTATGGCACAAGAAATATTCTATTTTCCCTTGTAATTTCTTCTTTGTTTTGTTGGTTGTTTCAGAGTGTGCTTTTGTGATATGGTTCTTGACCTAAATTGAAAAAAAAATTACTGTCACGGAGATTTTTTGTAAAAATTATATGGAAATGTGTTTCTAATATATTGTTATACAGAAAAAGTAGATTACAAAGCAGTATGTACCCATATGATATAACTTTTTTAAAGTATTAAAATTATAGAAAAAATTTTATAAATGTACATACCAAAATGGCTCTATGAAATATCTTGGAGTATGGGGGAAATTATACTTATTTACACATTATATGACTGTATGGGAAATTCCAAGGAATCCACAATGCATATCCTAGACTAATAGGTGAATTCAACAGGATATAAAATAAACATAAAATATCAATTGCATTTTTATCTACTAGCAAGAAATGTGGACACAGAAATATTAAATACAATTCCATGTTTAATCATTAAAGCAATGGAATATATGAGTGTATATGTAAGAAAACCTGTCAATACTTGTATGCTGAAAGTTGCAAAATAGTAATGAAATTAATCAGAGAAAATCTAAGTAAATTAAGATGTACTCATGGATTGGAAGACTCAACATAGTAAAGATGTAACTTCTCCCCAAGTTATTATCATCAAAATCCCAGTGAGGATTTTTTATAGATATAGACAAGATTATCAGAAAACATATGGTAAGTTAAAGGAGACAGAATCGATATCAATGACCTTAAGAAAGAAGCATAATATGAGAGGAATTTCAGGGTTTATTACATAGAAACAGTCATTGAGACAGCGTGGTATTGGTAGAGGGAAAGAGACACAAATACAAGGGCAGCAGCACAGATAACCCGCAAGGAGGCCATCAGAAATATGCTGAAATGATTTTTGACAAAAGCAAAACAGCAATTCAGTGGAGGAAAGATAACCTTTTCAACAGATGACAAATGGTGTGGGAGCAAGTAGAGATCTACAGGTAAAAAAAAAAGAACCTCCACCAAATCCACCAAAACGTCATGCCTCACAGCTTATTCAAAAATTAACTTGAAATGGAT
>PVKH010024159.1:0-13689 GCA_004027955.1 Chaetophractus vellerosus
GACAACTAACAAGGAGAAGATGACTAACAATGACCATCTTAAGGAACAGAGAAAGTCTGCAGCTGCAAGCAAAAAAGTCCCATCCATCTGCCCCATAGGACTTAAACCCTCTCTCAATTAGAGGTGGAGTGGGCATCACCACCATAGAATCCTCAGGATTGGGGAATGGATGATGGACTAAAGTAAACTTACAGTTGTTCTACTTTAGACTTATGATCCTAGCAATGGAAGAACTTTTATCATTGATGTGGAAGCAGTGGCCACTGGAAGTTCTGAAGGAAGGGAGAGGGAAAAATATGTGTAATTTGGGGACAATTTAGGGACTTGAGAATTATCCTGAGTGACATTTCAATGACAGATACAGGCCATTACATATCATGCAATAACTTTCAAAAATGTGCAGGAGAGAGAGTAAACTACAATGTAAACTATAATCATTACTTAGTGGAACTGTTCCAAGACGTGTTCATCAATTGTGACAAATGTACCATGCTAATGAAGGATGTTGCTGATGTGGGAAAATGTGGTAGGCCTAGGAAGCAGGGCATCTGGGAATCTTCTTAATTTTTGTGTAACATTTATGTAATCTAAGGTTCTTTTAAAAAATAAAACGGTATATTAAAAAAAGAAACAATGGTCTAGGCTGCTGAATTCTCTGGTCAATTATTTTTAACACAAATTTTCCATCCTGTTTTAGTTAAATGCTTATCCTCATTTTTCAACATAGGAGTAAATACAAACTATGTTCAACAGAGGTATCATTACATACAATCTAATAATAGCTTAGCTTTTTATGGCTGAAAATGTCCTTCCACACCCAAACATATTTCATTATTTAAAAAACTGAGCAGTCTTATTACTAATTATCAAGAGAAGGTCTGGGGCAACTAGCAACATATGTAATTAAGAGGTGAATGAGGTTTGGATTCTAGATCTAATATTGATAACATGAGATAAGCAGTCATTTCTAGGTAAGAACCAAGGCAGGTATAAATCTGCCTCATCTATAAGATAAATATGAATTTTTTAAAAATTATGAGCATTAATTCTCTTTAAATAATTCCTCTTTAAAATTTTTATTTTATAATAAGAGATTTTTAAGAACTATTTGTAATAACTACCTCTACCCAACTTTGCTCTTCCTCTGTTAGGCCCTGCTAATCTAATATTAGCCTTGAAGCAATAACCACCTGATCAAAATAGAAATCAGTTACCAGCTGTGGTCTGAAGCTCACCAAAAAATCTAGATACCTACAAACTTGAATTTTCCAGTTTTATTGCAGACTCAGAAGGGTAGTAGAATGAACTTAGCTGCATTTTAGTTCACTCTAACAGTGAAATCTTCATCTCTGGGTGGGATTTAGATATCACTTTCTGTACATGTGATGTATGACCAAGCATGTTACAGCATGCAGTGCTATAGAGCATGTGCAAGATGCAACCCCTCCTGTCAATCTTGTAACCCAACCCCTTGAACTCCACCCCTAAAGAAGCCAATATAATGTAACTACTTCTGCTATTTAAGGAGGCTGTTTTGAGACTTTATCTGTCTCCAGACCTCCCCTGGTTTAATAAACTTTCCCTTGCATGACAAAACCTTGGTTTGGACCACAATTCTCTGTGCCAGGCAAAAAAAAAACCCAGGGAACTTTCATGAGTCCCCTTCAAATTGGAACCCCAGATGGGACCCTTCAGTCTCTGAGAAGATTGCTGCCCAGTGGACTCAGAGTGTTTTGTCCTGAGAGCTGGGACTGCATCTCTCTAGCCCCTGGGTGTCACTGGTCCAGACAGCAGCAGATCCCCAAGGGAAACAACAAAACTTCCTCCTTGACTCTGGTGATTGGCTTTAAGATTTAACTGAGTGTTTATTGTGGATGTGGGTTTAAATGCCTGCCAAAGCTGTAAGCAGCTTAGCTGCCCTTGTCTTATTGGTTTGTTAGTTTTGGAGACACAGTACCAGGGGAGTAGCTCCCTGGTGGAAGAGGCCTCACCTAATCTAGGCTAATAAATTGGTTTATTGTTTTGGTATAGGTATATTTTGGTCTCCTGGAGGAAACAGGAGGAAGTTGATAAATAAAAACAGATATGAAGCAAACAAATGTTTTCCTTTGACTATACTTTGAATAACTGGGGACAATTTGGCTAAGAACCTATGAATAAGAAAAGAATGATCTCTCTGTGCAAAACTGTATAGCCACAGTATAGAGTAGGTGGGATTTGAACTCCTATAAAGTGTAAACATAGGAATTCCTGTGGCCCTGAACAAGAATAAGCCCAGGAAAAGAAACAAGCTCCATGGCTTCATGCAGGCACAGATATGACAGAGAAGACCCTATACTTTACATATACCTGGGGCTTATATTCTTGATAGGAGACCTAAGCTCTGATGTAACCCACAAGCCAAATTAATGGCAATTTGCAAAGACTATGAATGGTGATGTTTCCTTTTTTTCATTGTTGTTGTTTTCTTTGCTGTTGTTGTTAGCTCCTGGAACTCAAGAAAATCTCTGTCATATCATTAACTGGATAAAATCTTAATGAACAGACTACTCAGGGAGTAAATCCCAGAGCTAACACTTTAAAATACTAAAATTTACCATGTGCAAGAGCAACAAAAGATCATAAGACAAACAAGGAAACAGGAAATGATGGCCCATTCAAAGGAACCAAGATAAAACTCAAGAAACCATCAATGAAGATGACAAGATTTTGGACATAACAAAGACTAAAAAAAATGATCTTCAAGGTCAAGGAGATAAAGGAAACATGGAAAAAGAAATAAAGAATATGAGGAAAACAATGAATGAACAATGAGTACCTCTTTGAGATTCTCAATTGGAACCAAAAATAAATCCTGGAGTTGAAGACCACAATAAATGTAATAAAAAATTCCCTAGAGAATTTCCACAAAATATTGCCTGTAGAAGAAAGAATCAATAACCATGAAGTCAAAACAAATTAAATGTTTCAGGCATAGGAGCAAAAAGAATAAAGACTCAAAAAAATATTGACAGATTTGAATGGAAAATATATATTGTTCTTTATAAATAGTAGGATACTTCAATACATTGAATAATGGATCAGATATAGAAACAGAAGGTCAATAAGGAAATAGAAGACTTGAACAATATTCTTAACCATGGAGACTTAATGAAAATAGATAAATGATATATAGATGATGATAAATAGTAGATAGATAGATAGATGATAGATAAGATCCTTCACCAAACAGCAGCAGAATACACATTCATTTCTCTTGCAAAAATGGATCATTCTCCACGATAGAAAATATGTTAAGTCAAAAAGCAAGGCTCAATAGATTAAAAAAATCTTGAAATCATGCAACGTATCTCCCTTAACCAAAATGGAGAAAAACAGCCAAATTTCAAAAACATAAAGTAGTGGAAAATTCACAAATAGGTGGAAATTAAACTCTTAAACAATCAGTCAAAGAAGAAATCACAAGGAAATTAGGAAATACCTTTAGGTGAATGAAAAGGAAAACAACATACCCAACCATATGGGAAGCAGCAAAGGCAGTCCTGAGAGGGAAATATATAGCTCTAAATGTTTACATTAAAAAATAAAATAAAAAAAGATCTCAAATCAGAGATCTAACCTCATAACTGGAGGATTTAGGAAAAGAAGAGCAAGCTAAACATAAAGTAGGCAAAGGAGGAAAATAATAAACAATGAAGCAGAGATAAATGAAATAGGCAGGAAAGGACCAATAGAGATAATCAACTGTACCAAAATTTGATTCTTTGAATAGACTGATGAAGAAAAAAATCAACAAATAATGGAGTACAACAGCAACACACAAAAATCAGCAGTATTTCTATACAAGAATAATGAACATTCTGTAGAGGAAATCAAGGAGAAATTCCATTTACTATACTAAGTAATAAAATCAAATAACTATGAATAAATCTAACCAAGAATGTAAAGGATATACACTGTTAAAAAGAAATCAAAGGAATCCTAAATAAATGGAAGGAAATTCCCTGTTCATGGATTGGAAGACTAAATATTGAGATGTCAATTCTGTACAAAGTGATTTACAGATTCAGTGCAATTCCAATAAAATTTCTAACTGCCTTCTTAGAAGAAATTGAAAATCCAATCATAAAGTATATATGGGATGATAGGGGTCCCAAATAATAAAGTCATCTTGAAAAAGAAGGATGAAGTCAGAGGATCACACTTTCTTTTCTTAAAACTTATTACAAAGCCACAATAATTAAAACTGCATGGTAGTTGCACATGGAGAGACATATAGACCATTGGAATCTAACTGAGAGTTCATAAGTAATCCAATTACTTTTGACAAGGTTGTCAAATCCACTCAACTAGGAAAGAATAATCTTTCAACAAATGGTACTGTGAAAATTGGATGACCATATTTAAAAGAATGAAGGTGGATCCCTACCTCAGACTAATATAAAAATAAGTTAAAATGAATCAAAGACTAAAATATAAGAGCCAAGACTATGGCACTCAAAATAAACCATTGGTTAACATCTTCTGGACATTGTGTTAGGCAATGGTTTCTTGATCTTTGCACCTAAAAACATGAGCAGCAAAATAAAAAATAGATAAATGGAACTTCATGGATTTAAAAAAATTATGTATCAAAGTGAAGTAGGGAAAAGTCAGGGGATGATGATTCCTCTAGGTTCTTGGCTAAGTTATATGAAAGATATTAAGAACATGCCAGTTTACTTAGGCCAGTAGTTTTTTGAGAAATGGGGGAAGAGAACAGGATTACACAACTTAACATGCAGGTGTGGACTCCTCCAAGTAGAGAGAGTGTTTTGGGCTTGTGGGGCTATCTTTCTTAAGCTATTATTTACTCCTCCCTTTCCTAATGTTGGGGGAGGGTTCCCAGGTATTTGCTGCACTGATTGGTTACCCCAGCAAGCCCTTGAGGCTTTCCCTTGACCCTGAATGAGATCTTATTCTAATCTCATTCCAAATGGGGTTCTCCTGGGGTCCTTCTAGCAGACTTCTTGGTGGCAGACTTTCCCTCAGGGGTTTTCCAGGTGGTATTCCATACTAGTCAAGTATTTTGTAGAAATACCTTAAAATTGTCAGTCATCAAAAAAACACAAGAAAGTCTGAGAAAATGTTATAGCTGAGAGGAGCCTAAGGAGACATGATGACTAAATGTAAAGTGGCAGCCAGGATGGGATCCTGGAAAAGAAAAAGACATTAGATAAAAACTAAGGAATTCTGAACAAAGTGTAGATGTTAGTAATAATGTACCAATATAGGTTCATTAATTACAACAAATATACCATACTAGTGCAACATGTTAATATTAGGTGAAATTGTGGGGGGGAGAGGTGGTATTTTATTTGACCTCTCTGTACTAGTGGCTAGTTTTTCTGTAAATTTTTCTAAAAAATGAAGTCCATTAATAAAAAATAGAAATAAAAATAAAATGAGTATTATAAAATGAAAAAAAAAGCCATACAATTTCTGTGAAGACTATTTGCACATATTGATATAGTAGTTTCCCATATTCCATCACATACTCTAAGGAAGTAGATCTCAATTGCCTTTGCACACTGAATTCACCTTGGAGGTTTAAAAACTTCTAATGCCTGGGTCCAATTCAGATATAGGAATTTAATAATTTCTGTGTTTCACATGAGTACTCAAGAGTTTGAAAAATTCTCAGGCAATTTCAATAGGCATCAAAATTTGAGAACTACATCTCTAAGGAGGTGAGACCCCAAACAGGGCCTCAGGACTCATAGTGTGCAGTAAGTGAACCTGTAACTTGAACATGTTGAAGAGATTGGAAGAAAATCAGATTCAAAGCCCCCACCCCCACCCTAGAACTACAGAATCAGGATCTGCATTTTAACAAGATCCCAGAGGATTCACACCCAGGGGATACATTGAAGAATGAGCAGCACTGGTTCAGAATTCATTCCAATATCCCATTTCACCACCCTTAAAACCTGTGTAGAACAATGAAGATCCACCACTGCCTCATACAGTTCATATCTAAAGACATTTCAAGAAAGGTTATCTTATTTGCATACACTGTAGTAATTCAGGTACCTGGATCTTGGTAATAAGCCCTCCACTTTCCAAACATTTTTCCTTGCTTTTGGTATAGGCTGAAAACAAAGGACTCTTCATTTAGAGTACTGAATAACACAGCTACACTTAGAATGACAAATAAGAGTCTTTCTTGTCTTTCTACATTTTCAGCCACATAACAGATTTGAAATATTTTAACTCTTCTTGTGTATACCCCCAAGTTTACACAGTATACATTCATTTTTTGAGTTTATCTTTGTCAATTAATATTCAATAGATTGATTTCTTTGCCACACCCCCATAGTGTATTTGCCAACCCCAATACTCCCAAAATAATTATATAATAAGTTTACTTAAGATAATTCATTATTTATCATCATGCAGTTATTTATTGCTAAGTTGTGCTGTTTACAAAGTTCTTGTTCATATAATTTTATTTCTTGCATTGTTTTGTCACCAGCTTCATTTTCTTTGAATCACACATTTATGACAAAATTTTTCCAAAACAATCTCAAAGATGCTGCTGTGACTCTACTACACATAGTTAAATTTATCTTACAATCTACTGTGTCCAAATTTTTCCCTTGAGGTGTCTGCTGTTAAATTAGGTGCAACAAAACCTTATCCTCCACATACCTTGTAGCAATGAAGAAGAGAAAATTTAATCATCTATTTTTTCCCTTTACCTTTCCCAGTTTTCACCATGCTACAGAATGGGGTAGAGGTATCCTTTATTGTTTCCCACAAATCTGAAAATGGAGCAATACATTTAGAAATTCATATACCTCTACAAACATGAAGTATGATTCAATATATTGTTAAGATACCACTTATCTAATTAATACAATGAATTTACACTCAATCATCACATCTAATTTCCTGACAAAGCTGACATGCTGATTCTAATATTTATGTAAAAGACAACGAACCAAGAATAGTGCCATTGAACTCTTTGCTCTGGCCACCAGCTGGGCACTTCTTGCTCTCCATGCTCAGGGCCAGACAAACAAGCATATGGGCCCCTGCCCTGGCAGGGGTGCTTGATCTGGCCTATCAGGAGGAAGGAGATAAGTTGTTTTATAAGAGGGACAAGGAAGAATACATTTGGCACCCACATGATTTACTTAGGCACCTCTTGATATATGCACACCTGACTGTAGAATAAATAGACAAGAACAGCAAACCCTGCCTGAGAAGTCCATTGAGACCAGGAGATCAGACCAAAAAGAGTTGATCTGGTACCTGGTAAGCCTCTTAGGCTAGCAGAGGGGCTAGGTGGGGATGAGGGAAATCTAGAATGAACAAGATGGGAGATAATGAGTATCACTTGAGAACCCAAGACAAACTGCAAAGCGGTAGCTTTATGGTGTCAATAAGCTTCCTCTTGCAAGATTGCTACAAGATGGGAGATAATGAGTATCACTTGAGAACCCAAAACAAACTGCAAAGCGGTAGCTTTATGGTGTCAATAAGCTTCCTCTTGCAAGATTGCTGGAATCCAGAGACAATGCTCCCTGAACACATAGAGATCCAAGTGGCACAAGGGATGGAATAGATCCCCCTTAAGAGAAGAAATTCCAGATTTTGAGTGTTAAGAAATTAATTCAGTTCTGCTGAGGATGAAATGCAATGAAGGCTAACAAAAATCTTATGAGACGGTCCATGAATTAATCAGAAGAAAAACCAAGGCTGAAAAGGGTGAGAATTTGGTAGGATGAAAAGAAATGCTGTTAAATGGACTCTGCTCATAGCTTGCATTGAAAGGAGATAAGAGATCAGTAGCTGGAAATAAAAGTTCAAAAGTATTTTAATTTTTTTTTTTAATTTCAGAATGGGAGATTTCAGAACATGTTTGAAATCTAAGAGCATGGATCGGATTGAGAGGGAGTACTTTAAAATAAAGTATATGACATAAATAATGACATAAAATTAGTGAAACTGCAGGAAGGAATGGGATTCAAACACAAAGTTGGAGATAGAGAAGACAGCTGGGATAAAAGAGATCACCTCATCCTTTATGGGAGAGATGCCAATAGAGGAATACTTTGAAATGTAATGGCCCAAAACACCTGCCTCCAAAAGTAACATTTCATTTCTGAAATAGGTTTCAAAGAAACTGCTGAATGTGCATGGAAAGCCAGGATTGTGGCAATTCAAAGATCATGGCAAAGGTTTAAAATAGTATTTATGAAGCATGAGAAATAGAAATGACCTGCAAGACCTAACAGGATTGACTGGGAATTTCTGAGGCATGTCACAAATCCTGTTGTCATAGCCCCAGACCCAGGTGGGTACTTAATATGTACCTTGGTAAAAGTGTTTCCTCCTGGGAAACAGGATTTTTAGCCTGGAAGGGCCTACCTCTTCAGTTAAAATGGTTTCTGTAGCCTTAACAGGGTCAGCTACAGCCACAGCTTGGAAATCTTCAATATGCTGCTTAGGAAGCATAGACAACAGGTAGCTGTTGCAGGGAGTGGCAGACACTTAACTCTTAGTTGAACAAGAAATAGTCACATTTCTAGACACTAAAGGGATTTTAAACTGAGGATATCTGGAGGCCAGGATTGAATATAAATGATTCCTGTGGCCAAATGCTCCTGATGTTAGTAGAGCCCCAAGATAAATTCAAGCTCCATTAAATATGATGTATTACCTTCTTTCTCTGTCTTAATTTCTTCTCCCATAAAATATGAATGGAATTTTAAACCAATTTTTTTACTCTGAATGATAAGTTGTTATATGCAGAGTGGTTTGAAATAAGCTTAAAAATGAGTGTTCAATTAATGTTTATTTATAATAATTATGAAATTAATTATTTAGTTATCAAACCTAGAAGCTCTTTCTGAATCAAGGGAGTGATAATTCATGACGTCTCTATGAGAAGTATGAAGTTTGAGTCTAAGACATTATATCAAATTAGAGAAAATTGTATTCAGGTTGAACAGAATTATGTGGAAGTGTGTGATTCCTGAATAAAATATACCAATCATAGACAATAAACCAATCCTTAGGGAGGGGGAAATTGTTCAAAATTTTTCAAATTTTCTAAATAGAACCAAATGACTTCAAGTCAACTTATACCTGGAAGTAATAAATCTAAGATCAAACACCTCACAGGGTTGAGAAAATGGCAATATTACATAGATAAATTTCCATCTACAATATTGGAAAATCTGAATTGACTATTAAAATAGCTAAAAAGGATATTCTCAGTAATAGATGTTCTGATTTAAGCTAAGTAATCCAACAAATATTCTTCACTAATTTAGATATGAAGCAAGAAAATAATTTTAATGAAATGAA
Organism: Chaetophractus vellerosus; assembly: GCA_004027955.1. Taxonomy (NCBI): domain Eukaryota; kingdom Metazoa; phylum Chordata; class Mammalia; order Cingulata; family Chlamyphoridae; genus Chaetophractus; species Chaetophractus vellerosus. The sequence continues at coordinate 9,358 of PVKH010024159.1, forward strand.
AACAAAATCTTTGAAATCATGTAATGTTTCCACAAAGAGCATGAGATAAAAAATATACTTTGCATTCCTGTCTACTTATAAAAATTCACTCATTGCTATGGCTTAAATTACATTTTAAAAGATTTTAAACTGAAAATAGAGTCTAAGTCTTCACAAATTTAAGTAGTTGGGGTTAAACTTTCCTACTTTGTCCCATCCTTAGGCATCCCAATTCATTTTCTGCTTCTCCCTATTAATTGCCATCTAAGACATGCCTCAGATGATGTCTACATTGTATTTCTTTTTAACTTCTTAAGGTAAGTACCTATATTGTTTAAGTAGTTTTTTTCACCATATAAGGCAAAGAAATATCTTCTGACTATGGGTTTAGCTTTTTTTCCCTCTTTCAGGATGTGGTAATTTCATATATAAATTTATTGGGTAATTGTGGAATCCATTCTATCATCTCTATCTTCAACATTACTAAATTTCTTTGGCTATACTGGGTGTTGAACATAAAGAAATGTTGAGTTTAGAGATGATCCAACAGGAGAGGGTAGGCTTATGATTTATAATTTCAGTTCATATTTTATTCACATTTAAATCATTTTGTTTCATAGCATGGTTGGTCTTTCCTTTGCTGTGAATTGCAAGAGTATAAAAGGCAAGGAGGCAAGAATAATTTATTTTATTCAACTGTTAATTTATATCTGTAATACCTAGACTAATACCTAGGCCATTACTGGTGCTGGAATTTGACAGGACTCAATAAATAGCCTCTCTTTAACCCACTGTATTGCTGAATAAAAGGTAAACCTCTCTGAGCAGGCAGATGGCCTTGAGAAAGGCAAGCCACCATGGGCAGGGCAAAGCCACCATGGGCAAGGCAAAAAGCCACCACAGGCAGGGTGGAGCCCCCATGGGCATGGCAAATACGGAGCAGCTGCCTGCAGCATGGAAGCCAAGCAGCCCACAAAACACAGAGTGCTGCTGCCCACAAAACATGGAGTGGAGCTGCCCATGAAAATGGAATGGAGCCACCCACAAATGGAGTGAACCGCCTCTGTGGAGGGCCAACTTGGTGTGTCACCACAAAGACAGGGGAGACAAGAAGCAGACATAGAAAAACACAGAAGAATGGACACACATCAAGAGCAAGCAGAAAGGGGGGGATATGTAACCAAAAAAAATAATAAAATGGGTTTACTTATTTCTTTTTCTTTTACTCTTTTTCAAGAATATCCTCTGTGTATATATGTGATAGTTTAGAAATATATATATTTCCTTTCTTTTATATCTCAATGGGTACCTTATCTGAGATGCATCTCTTTTTCTTTTTTATTAAGTTTTGGAACTCTGCTAAATTTTCCCTTTTTCAAGATGGTTTTGACAATTCAGGAACCCTTACCCTTCCAACTCAATTTAATGATTGGTTTTTCCATTTCTGCAAAAAAAAAATGCTGTTGTAATTTTTATTGGCATTGTGTTGAAGCTGTAAGACATGTTGTGTAGAATTGACATCTTAACAGTACTTAGCCTTCTAATCCATGAGCATGGAATTTCCTTCCATTTATTTCAATCTCCTTTGATTTCTATTAACAAAGTTTTATAGTTTTCCATGTATAATTTTTTTCCTATTCATTAAATTTATTTCCAGGCCCATGTGCTCACTTGGTCCATGCATCTTGTGAATCATGCAGAGTCAGCATGGCCCAAGTTCCTCCAGCAACAGATAATAGTGCCACACAGAGTATTTAGTTATAACTTCATGCATATCCAGGCACAAGGACCCAATTCCACAGAGACCCAGGGTATAACACAAGGAACTGAGGTGTGCTGCATACAAAAGGGCCTTGAGAGGAAAAAGCATAAGAAGAGAGACCATAGCAGAATGGTTGGCAAGAGCTGTGCATACCAAATCACATTCTTATTGGCTGGAACACCTAAACACAAAATGGAGTTTTCTGGATTGACCCATGTTTATGCATTGACCCCATCTGGGTACATGGGGTAAGATTTGCTAATGGGGAAGAAATTGGAAGCAGTAAAGCCTCACAGAAAAAAAGGTGAGGTTTGAACAGAACTTCTGTAAGACGAAATGGGACAAAGAACCAAAACATGTAAAGAAAAGGGGGCACTGAATGAGGGAGAAGATTTAAACAAATCATTTGAGCTGGGGAGAAAATTCTGCACAGAAACAAACAGAACAGATCAAGATTCCAGAGAAGGAACAGAGGAAAGGAAGCTTTCTCCTGGAGGCCTAACAATCGCAAAACAACAACAGCAACAACAGCAACAACAACAACAACAACAAAACTGCAATCTTAAAACTGAACCGCATATCCAGGGAAAGTACCAGATGAAAAAGAGCTGACAAAATGTGGGCAGTTAAACATGAGGTACTCTAAAGGTCCAGAATAAGTTGGACCAAGAGTCAAAGAAGAGTTTTAACACAAAGCCAATACACAATAATACCCTAGACAAAGAAGAGGCTTAACACAAAGCCAATAAACAATAAAGCCTAGACAAGAGGGAGAAATGGGCTTTCAGAATTGACTCATCAGGATAATCAGATGCCCAGACCTCAGCAAAAGATTACAAAACATACTAAGAAACAGGAAGATATATCTCAGTCAATAAAACAAATTCAAACTTCAGTGAGGACAATGAATTTGAATCAATTAAACAAAGAACTTTCCTAAACCCTATATCAACCACTTTTTGTTGTTCTTGTTACAAATTTATATAGTTATTGTACATCCAACCCCCTAGATTTATTATTCCATTTTATGCATTTGCACCTTAGAAATTCTAGGAAGTCAAAAGTAGAGTTACCCAAAATAAAATAGAATATATTACTATTGTTTATAGTTACCAATATATATGGCTTTCTTATCAGGGGTCTTTATTTCTTTATGTGTCATTGATCCACTGGCTAGTGTCCTTTCCTTTTATTTTCAAGAATGCCCTTTAGCTTTCAGTGTAGGTCAAATATAGTAATGACATACTCCCTCAGCTTTGTTTATCTGGGAATATCTTAATCCGTTCTAAATTTTTGAAAGACTGTCTCATAAAATATAAAATTCTTGGTTGGCATCTCTTTCCTTTCAGCACTTTAAATATTTCATTGCAGTGACTTCTTAGCTTTCAAAATTTCTAATGAGAAATTGGTGCTTAATCTTATTGGGAATCCCTTGTATATAGTACATTGTTTTTGCAGCTTTCAGAAATCTGTCTTTGTCCTTTGCATGCAACAGTTTGACCACTGTATGTGTGAGCATGGTTCTCTTCGAGTTAATCCTGTTTATGATTTATTGGACATCTGGAATGTGTATATTCACTTTCTTTGTTAAAATTGGGAAGTGTCCTGCCATTATTTCTTGAATATTCCTTCTGCTTCTTTCTTTCTTCCCCTTCTGGGATTCCCATAATCCATATATTGGCACCTTGGCATTGTCTCATATGCCTGCTATGTTCTGTTCAGTTTGTCATTCTTTTTGCTTTCTGCTCTTCACTGTGAATCATCTCAGTTGTCTTATCTTTTAGGTTCCTTGAGTCTTCTCTCAGCTCTAATCTGTTGATGAAACCATGTAGGGACTTTTTATTTCAGTAATTGTGGTTTTCAACTCCAGTATTTGCTTTTGTTTCCTTACTAAAATTTATTTCTCTTTATTAAGATTCTCATGCAATTCAATCATCATTTTCCTGATATCCTTTATTTCTATTTTCCATTTGTCTATTAGTTCTTTGAGTTTGTAGAATTTTTTTTAAAGTTTTTCCTGTTAGGTACATAGTTTTATATTCATTGATAGTTTCTGAAATTTTATCTTGTTCTTTGAGATAAGCTATGTTTTCCTGTTTCTTTGTCTTGTAATCTTTTGTTGCACTTTGTGAACTTTAATATTTTATTGGGCTAACTCTTGGATTTAGTTTCTGAGCTGTCTGTTCCTTGCTTTTGTAGCCAATTAATAATTGAGGGCTGGCCATTTAGCCCAGTGGATAGGGTGCCGGTATACCACATGGGAGGCCCTGGGTTTGGTTCCTGGGTACCTCTCCTAGTGGGCAGACTGCCTTGAGAAGGGCAAGCCACCATGGGCAGGCAGAGCCACTGTGGACAGGGCAAAAACCTGCCATGGACAGGGCAAAGCCTCCATGGGCAGGGCAGGTTGCCTGTGAACAGAGCACAGCCAGCCACCCATGAACTGAAGCAGAGCTGGCCCTGAATGGAAGCAGAAGCCACCCATAAGTGGGCAAAACTGCCTGCGCAGTGACCGGTCTCGGTGCATTGCCACAAAGGGGGGGAGACAAAGCAGACAGAAAGGAACACAAGAATGGACACACAGCAAGAGCAAG